>JAQZBX010078760.1:0-14076 GCA_029593785.1 Cabassous unicinctus
CTTCAACTCTGTTCTTTGTCTTGCCTTTTATAATCAATTCCCCACCCACCAGGGGGTGGGGCTCAATGCCCTACTGACTGACATGTCCCAGTCAACACCCTAATCATAATTCAATCATGCCCAGATTAACAGATTAGATTACAGGCATGGTCCAATTATATTTTTGGAATTCATAATTACAAATTCCCCAACGGTTACACATGATTTTAAAAAATATCCTAATAACTGTTATGTGAACTTCATTTAATACATATATAATCATATATTCTAGATACCATGTTGAGTGAGATACTTCTTGTCCTCAGGAAAACGTAATGAAACAAGTATTTGATGGTTACTTACCAGATAAGTAACCATACATTATCTTATTTAATGTAATCCTCACAATTCCCTTTTGAAGTATATATTTTAAGTAATTTGCCATTTCCAGAGAGGTAATAAGAAAAGGAGGTGGGCTCTAAATCCTGGTTTATCTTTCTTCATAGTCTGGTCTCCTTTTACTCTACTACCATTTCAAACAGTGCTGTCCAATAGAAAAAAAAAATGAGCCACATGTGTAATTTTAAATTTTCTAATAGCCCCATTAAAAAATAAACAGGTGTAATTAATGTCAATAATATATTTTATTTAAACCTTGTATCCAAAATATTATTTCAACATGTCATCAATATAAAAAATAATAATGAGCTATTTTACATTCTTGTGTTCATACTAAGTTTTCAAAATCCAATCTGTATTTTATACTTGCGTTTCAGTTTAGTTCAGAGTAGGCACATTTATCTGGCTAGTGGCCATTATTGGACAAATGCACATCTAGAATTAATAGATATTAATCTATTATATAGATTAATTGATTATAATACTGTAGTGTACTACATTGAGAGAGCTAATTTCCAGGAGAAAATTGCAGCTTACATCTATGGGAAATGTTTACTCTACACTATTTCGATAAATTATGTCTCAGGAAAGTTGATGCAAAAAAATTAATCAGCAAGGAGCCATAGGCCTAAGACAAGAAAATGAATTTAACAATTTTTTATAGATTTTACAGATTTTTTCAGAGAAAACGCAAAATGCTACTAGAGCATCTAGCAAGAATAAATAATATTTTAGGGGGGAAAGGTCAAGGAAGATTACCTAGACAAAGAGATGTTTAAGCCATAACCTGAAACCATAAAGGATAAGTAGGAGCTAGCCAATTGACAGGTGTGTGGGGTGGTGCAGGTGGGCAGAGAGAACTATTTCAGGCAGAGGAAAAATGTGCAAATGTCCCAAGGCAAGAGTGTATAATATAAGAAAACTGAAATGAAATTGGTATAGTTGGAGCATAGAATGTCAGAGTGACTAGCAGTGGATCTGAAAAGGGAAGGAAAGGCCAGTTTTAAGAGGATTTATAGGCTTATAAAGAAATTTGGACTTCATTATCTTAAAGAAGCCAATGCAAAATGTTCAACAAGAAAGTAACCTTTGGAACGGATGTGGCTCAAGCGGTTGAGTGCCTGCTTTCCACATGAGGTCCCGGGTTTGGTTCCCAGTGTCTCCTAAAAACAAAAAAACAAACAACAATCAAACAAATGAAAAAACCAACTCAGGGGAGCCCATGTGGCTCAGTGGTTGAGTGCTGGCTTCCCACATATGAGGGCCTGGGTTCCATCCCCAGCCCCGGTACCTTAAAAAAAAAAAAAGCGAACGTAACTTTCTCGGGTTAATTCTTTAAAAACAATGAACTCTAAATCATATTATTTTCCTTCATAGAAGATTTATGTTTGCTTCTGTTCAGTGGCTACTTGAGGGGCACTAGCAGTCCCATATCACCATAATCCAGTCAGGTACAGAGATGATACAAAGCTGAGCTTCTTCCCTCTGAGGCTTGGTCTCTTTTTGATTCATCTTCATTCTAGGAAATTACTTTTCCTGTGAAAACTTAAAGTTTAACAAGATCCCTTCTTTCATGTGAACTTCTTCCTCATACTTGTGACTCTGGAAATAAAAGCTCAGCCTCTCAGCCTCCCCATCAGCTCTTGCCAGAATCCCATGGGTCAGAAAACTGCAGCCCATACACCAAATCTAGTCTACTCCCTGTTTTTTTCCCTTTTTAATTTTTAAAAATATTTTATTGTGGTAACATATATACAACACAAAATTTCCCATTTTAACCACTTATATGTACCGTTCAGTGATACTGATTACATTCACAATATTCTGCCACCCTCTCCACCATCCATTATAAAAATGTTTTCACCACCTCAAACAGAAACTCTGTACCCATTTAGCAATTACTTCACATTCCTCAGCCCTCCAGCCCCTGGTACCTGTAATCTTTCTATCACTATGAATTTGCTTAGTCTATGTATTTCATACAGGTGAAATAAAATGTCTCTCCTTTTGTGTGTGGCTTATTTCATTCAACTTGAGGTCTTCAGGGCCCATCCATATTGTAGCATGTATCAGAACATGGGATATTCCATTGTACGTATATACCACATTTTGTTTATCCATTCATCTGTTGATGGACACTTGGATTGCTATTGTGAATAACATTGCTGTGAACATTGGCATACAAATAGCTTTTTGAGTCCCTGTTTTCAGCTCTTTTGAGTATATATTTACCTAGAAGTAGAATTGCTGGGTTATGTGGTAATTTTATACTTAACTTTCTGAGGAACCATCAAACTTTTCCACGGTGGCTGCACCATTTTACATTCCCACCAAATATGTACTAAATATTCCTATTTCTCTGCATCCTTGTCAACAATTGTTATTTTAAGTTTTTGTAATAATAGGCATCCTACTGAGTTTGTGAAATGTCACTTCGTGATTTTGGTTTACATTTCCCTAATAGCTGATGATATTGGGCATCTTTTCATGTGCTTATTGGCCATTTGTATATCTTCTTTACAGAAACATCCAAGCTCTTTGCCCATTTTTAAAATTGGATTGTTTGTCATTTTGTTGTTGAGTTGTAGGATTTATTTATATATTCTGGATATTAAACCTTTGTCAGATACATGGTTTGCAACTATTTTCTCCCATTCTACAGGCTGTCTTTTCACTTTCCCAATTATGTCCTTTGATGCCCAAAATATTTTAGTTTTGATGAAGTCCAATTTATCTGTTTTTTTTTCTTTTGTTGCTGGTGCTTTTTATGTCATCTCTAAGAATCCATTGTTTAATACAAAGTCCTGGGAAGCGGCTGTGGCTCAATTGGATGGGCTCCCATTTACCATATGGGAGGCCCCGGGTTTGATTCCTGGGGCCTCCTGGTGGAGGCAAGCCGGCCTGCGCAGCGCAGGGAGCTGGTACAGCAAGATTACCCAACAGAAGGAGACAAGCAGACACAGGAAAAACAACAACAACAACAACAAAAAAGCCGCAAAGCAAATGGACACAGTGAGCACAAGCAGCAAGGGGGGCATAAATAAATAAATAAATCTTTAAAAAAAAAAAAAGTCCTGAAGATTTTCCATATTTGGTTCTGAGAGTTTTATGTTTTTTAGCTCTTATATTTTGAACATTGGTCCATTTTGAGTAATTTTGTATGTGGTGTGAAGTAGGGGTTCAATTTCATTCTTTTGCATATGGATAGCCAATTTTCCAAACACCGTTTGGAAACGTTTGGGGAAGACTCCTCTTTCCCCCTTGAGTGGACTTGGCACCCTTATCAAAATTCATCTGGCCATAGATGTGTGGGTTTATTTCTGCATTCTCAATTCTATTCCATTTGTCTATTTGTTTGTCGTTTTCATTAGTGTAATTGTGAGGTAAGTTTTGAAATGGTAAAGTGTGACTCCTCCAACTTTGTTTTCCTCTTGCATTCATGGAATAAATCCCACTTGGTCATTGTGCACAATCTTTTTTTTTTTTAGGAGGTACTGGGGATTGAAACCAGGACCTCCTACATGGAAAGCAGGTGCTCAACCACTGGGCTACATCCTATTTTCTTTTAATGTGCTGTTGGATTTGGCCATGGCCTGTTTTTCTTTTTCAGAATGGTTTGGCTATTTGGAGAATCTTGAGATTCCAGATGAATTTGAGAATTGGCTATTCCATTTCTGCAAAAAGGCTGCTAGGAACATGATTGGAAATGCATTGAATCTGTAAATTGCTTTGGATAGTATTAATATCTTAACAATATTTTGTCTTCCAATCCATGAATGTGGGGTTTCTTTCTGTTTATTTAGGTCTTCCTTAATTTCTTCAGCAATGTTTTGTGTTTTCAGTGTACAAGTCTTTTACATACCTGGTTAAATTTATTCCTAGATATTTTATTCGTTTAGATGCTATTGTATGTGAAATTGTTTGTTTGTTGTTTTTTTTTTATTTCCTTTTCAGATTGTTGCTTATATAGAAACACAACTGATTTTTTTTTTTACAAATCAATTTCATTGATACATATTAATAGAGCATAAATCCACCCAAAGTGTATACAGTCAATGGTATTTGGTATAATCACATAGTTAACACAACTGATTTCTTGCGGGTTGATCTTGTACCTCTCAAGTTCACTGAATTTGTTTATTAGCATGAGTAACTTTCTCATGGATTCTTTGGGATTTTCTACATATAGGATCATGTCAGATGAAATAGAGATACTTTTGCTTCTTTTCCAATTGGGATGCCTTTTATTTCTTTGCCTTGCCTAATTGCACTGGCTAGAACGTCCAGTACAATGTTGAATAGCAGTGGTACAAGCAGGAATCCTTGTCTTGAACCTGATCTTAGGAGGAAAGCTTTTAGTCTCTCACCATTGAGTGTAATGTTAGGTGTGGTTTTATCATAAATGTCCTTTATCATATTAAGGAAGTTCCCTTCTGTTCCTAGTTTTCTGGGTGTTTTTTTAAATCAAGAAATGGTGTTGAGTTTTGTCAAATGCTTTTTCTGCATCAGTTAAGGTTTTTGTTTTGTGTTTTTTTTCCCCCTTCATTGTATTAATTTGGTGTATTATACTGATTTTCTTATGTTGTACCACTCTTGCATTCCTGGGATAAATTCCGTTTGGTCATGGTGTATAATCCTTTTAATATGCTGTTGGATTCGGCCATAGTCTGTTTTTGTAAATAAATTTTTATTGGAACACAGCCACAATCATTCGTTCATGATATTGTCTATGGCTGCTTTTGTGCTACAAGAGCAGAACTAAGTGTGGGACAAAGACAGTCATATCTCCCTTGTTCTCTGATGTTTCAGACAGATTTGTCTGGAGAGGAGTTGTCTAGCTTTTCTAATTTCTCTCAGGAGAAAGGTTGGTCTGAACTACCTAGTGTTCCATTACTGGCTAAATGCTTAACTTCTAGTTCAGCAAAGTAAAAATTTTTCCAATGGGTATGGGAAATGAGGGAAAATAAAGATGGCAAATATGAACCAAAAGAAATTATTTAATATATATAAATATATTAATATATAATCATAATGGACAAAGATGGATGTTATATAAAGGTTAAAAACAAAAAACAGTGGATCAAGATGATATAGCCATCATGTATTATATAGCCTAAGAGTATATAATGCAACAACTGACAGAAATGCAGAGTATAGATAAATCACTAATTGTATTTGGATATTTTAACTTATCCTTCTCAAAAGTGATCCATCAATGAAACAAAATGTAAGCACAAATAGATTTGAATAATACAAGTTCAAGCAATTAGGTAAACAAACCCAACCCAGTAAATAGGAAATACATGTTATTTTCAAGTACACAAACTACCAAAAAAGCTTCAATATGTAAATTATGTGTCAGGCCACAAAGAAGTTCTCAATAAATTTTAAAGAATTTATATTTGACCAATGGAATAAGATTGAAAATTAATACCAAAAAAGCTTTAAAAATTCTTTGTCTAAAAACTGAATAGTGCTAAACAAAACAAAATAATAAAGACCCATATGTTAAAAAAGAAACCATAAAGAACATTCAAAAATGCTTAAAACTAAATGACAGTGATGATACTACATGTAAATATCTGAGACACAACTAGAGCACTCACACAAGATTTGTAGCTTTGAGTATAAATGAAAAATGGGAACAAGGATTGATTGAAAGTAAAGCTAATCATTCATCTCAAGATGAAAAAAAGAATCAAAGTAAATTCAAAGGAACCAGGAGGAAGGAAATTCAAGTTAAGTGTAGTTATCAAGAAGAGTGAGAATTGATTAAAAAATAATAACAAAACTGAAAACATGCTCTTTGAAAAGATTTTTAAAATTGCAGATGTCAGGCAAAAATAGTCAAGTAAATTAGAAGAAGCAAATAAAAAGCATACAAAATAAAAGAGGAATTAATTACCAAAACAGATTTTTAAAATAGCCAAATTATGGTTAAATGTATTCAACAAGTGAATTAATGATACTCAAATTCAGGCATTTTATATGATTTTATATGTATTGAAAATCATATAAAATGCCTAAATTAATGTATTAATAAATAATTTGAACAGTTTAATTTAAAAAAAAAAGTTAAAATAGACCTCCTCCTCCTCCCAAAAATATTCACAGCCAAATAGTTTATACATTATTTCTATCCAACTTTCAAGGAAAACAGTTAATTCCTATTTTCACATATTTTTTCAGAAATCAGAAAAAGAGAAGACTGTTGAGCTGATTTATGAGTACAAACTTGATTCCAAAACCGGATAGAAACAATACAAGAAAAAATTATAGACCTATTTCATTTTAAAACATAGATGCAAAAATCTTATATAAAATATTGGCTCACCAAATCCAATGGTATATTTTTAAAATAATACATCATAATCAAGTAAGGTTTATCTTGGAATGGAACTTCTTCACCATTAGAAAATCTATAATTATAATTGACCATATTAATAAACTAATGATTAAAAATTATATTTTCATCTTTGTATATGCAGGAAAAGTATTTCAGTTCATTTATTTATGATTTTCAAAACTCCTAGCAAACTAAGAATAGATGGAGACTTCCTTAACTTGGTTATTAGACTCTTAGAGAAATATTTAATTCATTCCCTTTAAGATCAGGAACAAAACAAGGCAATCCACTACTGTTACTGCTTAAGATAAGTTAACTGAAAGTCCTGGACAAAACTATAAGAAAAGAAAAAATAAATTATAGCTGTAGGAGTTTGTAAGGAAGAGATAATACTGTCATTGTTTACAGATAGTATTGCATATACAACCAGCAGACTTACAAACTATTTTGGGGAATAAGAATTCAGTTTTGCAATATGCAAAATTGTCTTACAAAAATCAATAGCATGTCTCTACACCAGAAATAATCAACTAGAAATTATAGGCAAAAGAAATTATAATTTACAACAGTAGAAATGAAATGACAAAGAATATACAATCCTCCATGAAGAAAAAATTAAATTTTTCTAAAGGATACAAAAGATGTGAATAAATGAAGAGACTATCCAAGCTCTTTATTGGGTTGCCTTAATATTATAAAGTTGTTCTTTCTTTCCAGAAATAAAATTCAATGTAATCCTTTATAGGTTAGGCAAGGCTAACTGCTCCAATAACCCCAACTGTCAAGGGCTTCACACAATGAAATAATATTTGTTCACAACATAAGCTAATGCAGTCAGTTCAGAGGGAAGGTCCTTCCATCTTGTAATCACCATCTTCATCATGTAGCTTCCAAAGTCACCAGGACAGGGACAGGAAAGCATGGCGAATCATGCAGAGGTTTTTATAGCTAAATGATTTCTGCCTACATTCCACTGGCTAACATGCAAGCCACATGGCTCCAGTAGTATAGCAAGAAATCCTGAGATATGTAGTCTTTCTGTGGCTTCAGGAATACAAAATGAAAGATTTGAGGAGCATAAAATAGCATGTATACAACAAATCCAAATCAATTTTTGGTTGAAGTTTTTGAAAAACTCAAAAAACTTATTCTGAATTATATATGGAAACAAAGGCCCACTCCTGTAATACGTATAAAGCAGGCCTTGCTCTCAAGGCATTTGAAACTGGAAAAGAACTGAAATATACTAAAGCTGCAACCCAGCCCTGATTCAGCTTAACCCCTGTTTAAAGTTTTCAATCCCTCACCCTAGTTCCATGAGAAAGGACATAACATACCCTCTCTTGGAAAAAAGTAATACTCCAGTCTCTAGAGTTCTTTTAAACAATGTTCAGAATGCAATAAATGAATAGACCTATGAAGAAGCAGGAAAATGTGACCTCAAATGAGGAGGAAAGATAATAGGAAACTTAAGATGGCCCAGATGTTGGAAACAGCAAACAAAGACTTTAAAATAACTATTATAGCAATCTTGCCAAAATTATAAAAATTGACACAGTGCATGAAAAGATGGAGAACATCAGCAAAATATTATCTAAAGAATTAAATGTACATTCTAGATCTGAAATTAAGAATTCACTGGAAGTGATCAATGACCGCAAAGGCCAGTCATTAGAAATTACCCAAATTGAAACATAGGGAGTTACAAAGAATAATGAGAAAGAGATTGAGAGAGGTAGCCTAATATCAAATAGCCTAATATATGTGCTGTTGCGGTCCTAGAAGAAGAGAAATATTGGAGTGAAACAGATATTTGAAGAGATAATGGCCCAAAACGCCCTCAAATTAATGAAAAACATCAGTTCATAGACTCAGAGCTAGCAAACTCCAAGCAGCCCACTTCTAGGTATACACCCAAAAGAATTGAAAGCAGGGACTTGAATGTATATTTATACATCAATGTTCATAGCAGCATTATTCATAATTGCAAAAAGATGGAAGTAACCCAAGTGTTCATCAAGATTAATAGAAAAACAAAATGTGGTATATACATACAGTGAAATATTCAGTATAAAAAGGAATGAAGTTCTGCATTTGGCATGGCCTACAGCATGTATAGATGGAATAATTTTCTTTCCCTTTTAAAAAGCTCATGGAGACTTCTATCCTTTTGATGGAACAAGTGGAGTTTTAGCCCATGCTTTTGGGCCTGGAGCTGGTATTGGAGGAGACACACATTTTGATGAGGGTGAAACCTGGACTAAAAGCTCCAAAGGCATAAACTTGTTTGTCGTGGCTGTTCATGAGACTGGCCATTCCTTGGGTCTTGACCATTCCAATGATCCAACAGCCATAATGTTTCCCACCTACAGTTAGGTTGACCCCAACACATTTCACCTCTCTACTGATGATATCCATGGTATTCAGTTTCTCTATGGAGGCCCAGAAGAGCACCAACCCTTGCCAGATCCCAACAGTACAGAATTGTCTATCTGTGATCCCAATATGAGGTTCGATGCTGTCACTACAATCAGAAACAAAATCTATTTCTTTTAGGACAGGTTCTTCTAGTGGAAGGATCCCAAGACACCTAAGATCAGTGTTAGTTTAATTTCTAAGTTGTGGCCTACTTTGCCATCTGGTATTCAGGCTGCTTATGAAATTGAAGCCAGGAAAGAGGTTTTTCTTTTTAAAGATGATAAATACTGGTTAATCAACAATTTAAGACTGTAGCCAAACTACCCCAAGAGCATACATTCTTTGGGTTTTCCTGACTTTGTGAAAAAAACTGATGCAGCCGTTTTTGACCCACTTTACTACAAGACCTATTTCTTTGTAGATAATTGGTATTGGAGGTATGAGAGGAGACGAGTCATGGACCCTGATTATCCCAAAATGATTACCAAAAACTTTCCAGGAATTGGGCCTAAAATCGATGCAGTCTTCCACTCCAAAAGACACTACTGTTTCTTCCAAGGATCACACCAACTTGAATACAACATCCTATCCAGGCATGTCTCCAAGAGGTTGAAAAGCAATAGTGAATTGGGCTGTTAGGAATGGTGTAATCAATGGTGTTTGTCAATTCATTTCAGTTTAATGAGTATTTATTGTATGTATGTTTTTCAGTTTTGAAAATCCTTAGCATATGATGACTTCATTGCCAGTTTTTACTTGACTTTATTGAGTTTGCAAATAGAAACCTTCAAAGGCCAAGAGAAATCCTTTTGGGGAATGTTCTATAAGGTTGGACTGAAATATTATAATCACCTTTCTGGCTTACCTAAAATGAATTTCTGCATTTTAATTAAAAGTGAAAACAGAATGTACCTAGAACTTTAAAAATGACAATTATGGAAATAAATGTGATAATGTACTTTTATTCTATTGACTTAATATTATAAGTATTCTTAAAACTTTGAAAGGAAAAAAAAAAAGGAATGAAGTTCTGTTACATGCAACACATGGATGAATCTAGAATACATTACGTTGACTGAAATAAGCCATATACAAAAGGACAAATAGTGTATAATCTCACTGATATGAAATAAGTAGAACTGAAAGAGACCACAAGCAGTTTTATATGTGACACTACATCTTTAATTTTTAGATTGAGCTAATGAATGGTAGATTAATTTTAACTATGTAATCTCACTTTTGCAATTTGTAGCATGTAGCTGTGCATCATTACTTATTAATGAAATGATAAGTAATCTTTAATCACAAAGCAAAGTTCCTGTTTGTCCACTTCCTAGCAAATTCCTGTTTTTTGCTCCCAATCAAGCTCCTGTTTTCTTCTCTCTCCCTTATCTAAAACCCCATAAAAGCCTGAGACCAAGGACACTCTAAGGAGTGGCCATGAACTCACTCCTTCTCCATCTACTTTGAAGGTGGACTCAGGCAATGACATGCCTGTCCCCACCCTCTTTCTATAATCCTAATAAAAACCCTTGCCTCCTTTGTTTGGGGAGGCAGATTTGAGACTAACCTCTGCCAGCTTAATAAACCCTTTCCCTGGTGTAATCAAAACCTAGGTGTGGATTCTAATTCTGTGTGACAGGCAAAACAAACAAATAAAAAAAACAAAAACCAGAGAATCCATGAGGTTCACCTTCAGTGTAAACAAATTCATAGAGTCAGAAACCAGAATACAGTTTACCAGGAATGGGGAGTTAATGCTTAATTGGTACAGAGTTTCTGTTTGAGATAATGGAAAAATTTTGGTAATAGATGGTAGTGATGGCAGCACAACATTATGAATATAATTTAAAAAAAAATCCCAAACAGGACCAATACAAAGAAAACCACATGTAGGAATTTCATAGTCAAATTGTTGAAAACCAAAGAAAAAGAGAAAATCTGAAAAGCTGCCAAAGAAAACAGACACGTAACTTCAGGGGTACAACAAGAATGACAACAAATTTCTCAATGAAATGATATGAGACAGTGGAATAACATTTTTAAAGCACTGACAGAATAAAACTGATAACTTAGAATTTTGTACTCAGAGAAAAAATGCTTCAGAAATGAAGGCAAAATAAAGACATATCAGACAAACAAAAGTTTAGATAATTCATTGCCTGCAGACTTGCACTACTAGAAATAATAAAGGTCTTCAGACTGATGGAAAATGATCTTAGATGGCAGCATTGATCTTTAGGGAGAAATTAAAAGCACTGGAAAGGGCAAATAAAAAGGTAAATATAAAATACTATTTAAAAACATTTTAAGGTTATTGACTGATACAAAAAATAATGTATGTGGAGTTAAATTAAGTAGAAGTAAAATATATGATAACAGTGCATCAAAAGATAAAAGGAGGGTAATGGAATTATATTGTCATGAATTTGTACATGAATCATGAAGTATTATATTATTAATTCCAGGAATATTGTCATAAGTAATATATCACTTTGCACACAATCTACAAACCTTACAATTCAAGGCACATTGCAGTAATTCAAGGAATATCGCAATAAATTAAGGATGCATATTGTAACTTCTAGAATAAACAATAAGATATAGTTAAAAAGCTAATAGTGGAGAAAAAAATCAAATAAAAAATACTTGATTTATGCAAAAGGAGCCATAAAGGAAGGACAAAGTAATTGAAATTAACAGCTTAGCTCTTGGGATAAATATAAAACAAATACAAGATATGGTTCATTCCACTGAACCAGCAGCAGTATTCGTCCCAAAAGAAGAAATAGGCAGAGACCCAGCAGGGACTGCCCCAAATTGCCCCGCAGTGGCATTGTTGAGATTATGAAGATTCACGGAACACCAGGGTGATCAGTCCTTAAGCATTTATTGGGGAATTTATGTACAGAGAGTTGCAACTACCTTGCCACGGACAGCAAGATGGCAAGAATTTCACTCAAGTATGTTTGTACCTATGGCAACCGCTCTTTAGATTATGGATGGCTGGTAAAAGTGGCTGAATGCCAGGGGCTTACATGCAATTTTTGTAAAATATTTGAGTATGTGCCCTTTTCTTGAAACAAGATGTACTCAGCGTGGTCAACATTCAAGGTTATAGGAGCCAAAGCTTGATGTTTGATGTGCTTCCAAGGAGTTATGGGAAGGGATGCCTGGAGGGGGGTGATTGGGGGGGCGTGGCGTGAGGTCCATCCTTGGTGGTGTAGGAGATGCTAAATGTATCATACAGTCCATCCCCTTGACCTGCCCTACAATCTTACATGTCTCCTCTCCTCCAAGACTCCTGGGCCATGGGTGGGGTGTGGGAATAGGTTGTAAAGCTGCTGTTCCTGCTTTTAAGGAGTATGGAGACAGAACCTACACCAACAATATATGCAAGTGCATAGAACAAGTCCAAGTGTCACAATACCTAGAAGGCTCATCAACAGTGTTTCGGGAGAGAGTAAACTACAGTGTAAACTTTAATCCATGCTCAGTGGCAATGCCCCAAAATGTGTTTATCAATTGCAATGAATGTGCCACCCTAATGAAGGATATTGTTTATGTGGGAAAATGGGGGAGGTATGGGGAGTGGGGCATATGAGAATCTCTATAGTTTTTATGTAACATTTATGTAATCTAAGTATCTTTTAAAAAAATAAACAAACAAAAACCAAACAAACAAAAAAACCAGTGTATTCTATCAGCTAATTCACCCTGTGAACCAAGCCTTTGAGACCACCATGAGTCATCACCTATTTCATCTATGAGTTGCAATTGTTTTTGCAAGTGAGCTAAGGACTTATCTACTTCAGCTTTGTCTTCATCCCAAACAAAAATCTCCTTATGCTGTGGTGAGAATATCCAGGGCCATGCGATTTTGTAACACCACCGTGCACATAGCCGTTTTTTTTTTTTTTTCCTTTTCCAAAGAGAGAAAGATTTTTATTGGTTGCACAAGCAATGGAGCACAGTGGCCTCCTGGCCCAAAACTGCCTCTTCAGTCTGTAGAAATTCTAATATTTTTTTTAACATCGGGGTGCTAATGAATTATTGGGGTGGAGCAGGACAGAGGTTCCTTCAATAATAAACATTAAGGGGCCGAACTGGATGGACTGGGGTACAATAGCAAACTAGGGTCAGTCACAAGGATTTGGGATAGGGGTATACAAAACAAAGGTCAGTAACAAGGTCTTTAATATGGATATTAAGCAGAGGTGGGTGGAGTGGTTACCTACCCAATAATAAGCATACACAAGGGTGAGGGTAAGTCTAGAGTAACCATAAACAGGGGTGGAACCACTATAGCCAGCTTCAGTAATTTCAGGTATTAACCTTTTGCTATTTTATAGTATAAAGGCATCTATATGATGATTTAGTAATCAGAATTATTTGTTAATTCTTAACCGTCTGTTAAAACTCCTCCTTCTCTGTAAAATTCCCAATCTTGGGGATAATCTGGATGTCAGATCTTTATGGCTTCTTCATGCTGAATAGGGGCATCGACACTGTGGAGTAGAGGAGTGAAGCTGGTTGTCATTTTGACCTCTGGGTTCCAGGGCTTGTCTGGCACAGGAATTTTTATTTAGAGACTTTCTGAAAAATAGCTTTTCCTAGATATAGTCTGGAGTATTGTTTTGGGCTTTGCCTACTATGGCAGTTTGTACTACCTGGCTGAAACCTGCATAAGAGTAACCGCCAGAATGACCTCTCAACTCTATTTGACATTAAGATTTTATTCGGGAAGCGGGTGTGGCTCAGTGGATAGAGCCCCCGTTTACCATATGGGAGGCCCGGGTTCGCGCCCCGAGGCCCCCTTGTGAGGGCACGCCGGCCTGAGCGGTGCGGTGGGCTGATGCAGCAACCTCACGGCAGGAAGCGGCTGTGGCGCAATGGATAGCGCACCCGTTTACCATATGAGAGGCCCCGGGTTC
>JAQZBX010078761.1:0-14074 GCA_029593785.1 Cabassous unicinctus
TGGTGCTTGCCATTGTATTTGAGCTATTTTACATGTTTCTGTAAACTGCAGAGGATTTACAATTTTGTTACCTGTGTGTAAAGTGAACTAAATCCTGTCATCTTGCACATATTGTCAACACTTACCAATTTTTCAATTCTTGCACTTTTTTTCAATATTTGTCTCCAACTACCCAAATAAACAGTTCCAATTTTCCTCTCAATCTCCTGAGTTTTCATAATGGAAAACTAAAAGCTGACTATCTAGATCCTTATATACTTTCTTGGTTGCTTTATAGCTGGCCTTTTCCTCAGGATCTAAAATATCACTGTGAGCTAAAACTCAAAGAATTGATATATATCTCAAGAACTCATTGATTCAGCAGACCATACATGAGTTGCATTTCCCCTTAGACAAGTCACTGTCTGGGTCACTAGGAAAGTTTGGTAACTGCTTAGATCATATATGCCTTAATATGAAATATAACCATAGTCATCAACAACATCACCAAAATACCTACACCTTAGCATCAAGAAACTCAAGGAACAGTACTGCTTAATAGGAATATTTAATCCTCTGACATCTTAGAATTTAATATACCTATTTATATTAATATTTATCTTTTTTTCTTTTAAACATCATTCTTTTAAGCTGCTTGACACAAAAAAATTGACCTTTACCATGACTTCTTAACAGATGGTTCAACTAATTTTATGGAAACAATGCAAAACACAGTTTTCATGAGAGCATGTCTTAGGCTCCACTCATATCTTTGACCTTCTGAGTTTTTCAGCAATGAAACATTTCATTTATCTTTAACAATAGGAAGGTCTGGTCAAGTTGGCATTAATTTCTTGTACAAAATTTATATAGGCTTATCTCTGAGCTCCCCCTTACCCTGGCCCTTAAACTATCTGGGCCCTTGTCAGAATTTTAAATAAAGGATTCCTTATCTCCTTCTTCCTTTCTCCTGACCCTTATGAGATCCATGAAGCCTAATCACAGTCAAATATGCATTCCAAATCAAATGGCCCTAAACGTAAACACAATGAATAACTCATCCATCCCAGTCGTCTTCAACCCTTAATATCCTCCAATGCTTTCCCCCTAACCCACCCACACTCCTTAAGGTCTCCACAGCTCTTTTTCTCAGTTAAGTTGATTTTAGTCTGTCTTCCCTGATACAGTAGTACTTAAAAAAACAAACTTTTCTGTTTACTATTATCCAGTACAATATTTTTTGACATGAATTAGAACTGAATAAAACTATTAATGTTCCATTAGTGTTAGTGAAAAATCATCCACATTCATATTATCTCTTAAAAATGAGGATTTTCTAGTCTGGAAAAAACATTTTTTCCCACTTCTAATATTTGATCACCCATCACTGTCATGGTATGGCTAAACCATGTCTTTTCTCTCAAGATCAGATGAACTAGCTTCTTACTTGCCCTCAGAGAATGAAGAGTATATGAGTAGCACAATCTTCTGGACAGTGATGCCACTTCACACAGTATATACATCTAAGCTGATAATGTTTTACAGGAAATAGTGATCATCCCCGATTAGAAATGTGACTAAGCAGGTATAGCTATTATAAACACTGGTGCAGAGAAGTTGACTTCCCACTGCTTGAACTTGGTGGGTAGTATTATGGGATTTCTGAGTGGAGAAAAATATTATCAGAAGAGAGATTATATTTTATAGGGGTTGCTAGTGTAACCTTGATATGTAAAACTTGAATGGATGCTGGAGTGATTTGTGTAGTCTAACATGCCTTCATTAGACTTCAACTTTTAATATTCCAATTAGGAAGTTGTATCTCATTATTCTATAGAACAGTTGTAGTCTCCCTAACCTAATCATTAAACCTGAGGTAGGTCTAAAAAATAACTTCTTTGGGTTTCACCCAAATTCATCTGAAACACATGTCCTGGAATGTATAAATTTGTCATTTCCCTCTATAAGGGGTAAGGCCTTCTAGATTATAGAAGAGTTCTTTACCTAATCTCCTTATATCATACTTCTTTTGACTATCTGGAAAAGGAAGAGACAGTAAACACCTGTTAAGATAAACTATAATAGATGTAAGTCAAACATTATTTTCCTGTCAACTAAACCCATCTATCCCAAAATATTTATTGTTATGTTGTACTAATTTAATCACATCAAGAAGTAATAAATAAGTAGTACTTTTATTCTGAAGGATTACTTCAAGTAAGGCAATTTCCATGTTCATTTCTGCATATTAATACAAGTGGTCTTTTGTTCAGGTATTAATGAAAAATATCACTACTGAAACCAAATTCTGGCTTGGGAATATACACATATATTTTAAAGTTATTTTCCAAATCTTCTAAAATAATTTTATTCTCTTTCTTCAAACCAAGTGTAATATTTTTCTTATTTGCATAATCCCCTGAATGAAAGAGCACTTGATGCATTGGGACTAAAGCCAGAATATTTTTCCACATCTTCACAGAAAAGATTCTATGTGAATTACTTTCCTCAGGGCCCCCTTGTTTCTCAAACTGTAGATGACAAAGTTAAGCAAGGGAATGAAGATGGTGGAGAAGACAGCAAGAACTTTGTCCTCTCTCAGAAAGTGAAGGGATGAGGGTGCAGATACATGTAAAGAAAGGGTGAATAGTAGAAAATCACACAATGAGCTGGGTACTACATTTCAAATAAGCCTTCTTTCTCCCTTCCACTGTCTGCATGCTGTGAACAGCAAGGAAAACCCAGTCATTGGAATATGCAATGCCAATGAAAGGAAGTATGAGGAAAAGAAAAGTGCTCACAAACCCTATGTATTCATAGACCAAGGTGAACTTAGGTGCCAGTGTTATCATGGCTGGGACATCACAGAAGAAATGATTAATGACCCTGGATCTGCAATACCACATGTGGAATACATATGAAGTATGGGCAAAGATATTGATAGAACCCCAAATCCAAGATCCTATGATTATAAGAACATACACTCGTTTGCTTATAATTATGGGATAACAGGGAGGAAAGCAAATAGCTATGTAATGGTCATATTCTCTAGATGCCAAGAGAAGGCCTTCTGCACCTGCTAAAGTCAAGAAGAAACTTTATAATTCACACACAATAAGAGCGATAAGCTTATTTCCAAACAGGAAATTAGAAGCTTTCTTTGGGACAGTGGTTGAGATGTAATTCAGGTCTATGGGGGAGAGTTGTCAAAGTAGGAAATGCATGGGAGAGTGTGGACATATGTGTCCAGGATAATGATAAGGCTCATAGAAAGTTTGCCAAACAGAGACATTAGGAATAGGTAAATGGTGACAATGAAGAGCAGCCAGGACAATTCTTGTTGCTAGCGATAACCTCATTAAGGTGAAATTACTTGATGTTTGATTATAATATTCCATGAGAAAATATTTCAGACTTTCTTAAATGCAGACACAAGAGTACATAAGTTAAATGTAAACCATAAATGTATTTTTAATTCTTTTGTTAATCATATTATAAATCATTTTTGGAATTTTAACATTCTTAACAACAGAACTAAAATAATCTATTTTGATAAAAGAAAACTTGTTTTCTGGCAAACACATACAATTTGATGAGGTAAACACCTATGGCAAATATATTTTTCATGAAATTTTTTAAGTTATTTGAAAAATACATTTATTAAATAGCAATAGCAGGATATAGATGTATTATTGTCCTCCATAAATTCAGATACCATCAAAGACAAATCTTAAAATGAAAATATTTGCATCAAAATCAATATGATTTTGTGTGAATAAATTTTAGGCTCAGATTATAAATTATTTTATAATGTGTTTTGTGGGGACATGATGTTTTTCTCCATATATTGTCCTTAAGAAGTCCACTGAAAATGCAGCAGTCTCTCAGCTCATGTTGAGAAGTATATTTTCTTCTTGAGTACTCTTTGAACAATAATGACAAATGTGAGTTGTCACACTAGCAGTTTGGCAGTTTGATATAGTTATGAATTCCAAAAATAGATATTGGATTATGCTTGTAAACTAATCTATTCATCTGCGCATGATTAAGTTATGATACGGGCTTTAATTGGGCCACATCAGTAAGGCATTGAGCCCCACCCTTTGTTGTGTGGGGTCTCAAAGGTAAAAGACATGGAAAAGGACAGAGTTGGAATTTAATATTGGAGGTTTGGAGTGGAGTCTTAATGTTAGAGCCCAGGGAAATAAGCTCACAGAGGAGCTTGGTTGTGAGGAAGGAGAGAAGACTCCAGGTAAAGAGACAAGCCATTCACCTGACAGTTTACAGCTGGCCTTGTGGAACGAGCAAAGCTTAGAGAGCCTCATGGTCTACAGCTGACCTTGTGGAGGGAACAGAGGAGCCGAGTCGAGAGAGAAACAGAGCCCTGGGAAGAGAGGAACCCAAGAAGCCTGAACCCTCACAGACATCAGCAGGCATCTTGCTCCAACACATGGCAATAAACTTTGGTGAGGGAAGTAACTTATGCTTTCTGGCCTGGTAACTTTGGGCTTCTACCCCAAATAAATACCCTTTATAAAAGGCAACAGATTTCTGGTATTTTTCATCAGCACCCCTTTGGCTGACTAATATACACACTTTGGCTCTTCCTTTAAAAAATCATAAAAGAGGAATTCTGGGAAGATGGCAGTGAAGTAGACAAGCAAGGCTCAACTCTCTTACAAAAACAGTGAAGAAAGGGCCAAAAGCTGTCCAAGGGACCTCCTTTGGGGGTTAGCAGATCAGAACAGTGCTGAGCAGCAAGCAGGAGGGTGAAGCACAGAGGAATGAAGAACCCAAAACAAAAAATGTGAGTTAGCAAATCCCTACAGCACATCAAAAGGGCTCTTATCCTCCACCCTCAAGACATAAAACCTGTATGAAACCCCTGGCTCACTTCAGCTGAATGAGATGGGAACAAATGTCTTTTTCCCTGTCAACTGTTAAAGAGAAGAGGGAGGTTGGGTTGGAGTGCTTCTCTACAGTGAACTTGACCAGCAGAACCCACTTTGAATCTTGGCTTTGGAAAGGAGAGGTTGAATAAAACACTTCCTTGGAAAGTTTTTCAGAACACCATACTCTGGCTGGCAAGGAAATTGCACGGAGAAAAACTGCTTTTAGGTTTCTCTTTAGCCCTGATCTAGTGAAAATCAGCACCCAATTACTGAGTTTCTGGTCTGATTTGATAACTTAAACTGGGAATTTTTAAAGACAGAATAAGTTGAACCAAATATCAAGGAAAAAAGAACCACAAGGCAAAAGAGAGAAATTGGCAATCAGAGTAAATTCACCAACATATTTGGATGACTAGACATCAGCAAAAAATTATAAGCCATACTAGGAAAGAGAAAGAGATGGCCCAGCTGAAGGAGGAAACCAAATATCCTGAAAAGATACTGGAGTAAGGACACCTAATCAGTGAAATTTGCACAAATCTTGTAAATCAATTCAACAAATTGAAGGAAAATATGACTAAAGAGATAAAGGATGTTGAGATGCTTGTTGAGTATATTAGTCAGCCAAAGGAGTACTGATGCAAAGTGCCAGAAATCTGTTGGGTTTTATAAAACATATTTATTTGGGGGAAGAAGCTTAAAGTTACCAGGCCAGAAAGCATAAGTTACTTCCCTCACCAAAGTCTGTTGCTATATGTTGGAGCAAGATGCCTGCTGATGTCTGCAAGGGTCCAGCCTTCCTCTTCCTCTAAAGGCTCTGTGGTTCCAGCTTCTTCCAATATCAGCTACAGGCTGCAATAAGTCTTATCTCTTTCCTGGGCTTGTTTCTCTCCAGGCTCAGATGCTCTGTTCTCTCCACAAGGCCAGCTGTAAACTATCAGGATCTCTCTCTTCCTTATACCTCTATCTCTTCCTGGTACCTCCACAAGGCCAGCTCTAAACTCTCTTCCATGTATAAGGAGCCATCTATTTTCCTCTGTGTTCTTCTCCTGTGTGTTTACTTTACAGGGCTCCAGCTTCCAAAAACACCCACTAGAAAACTGCCATACAATTTTTTCTGTGAGTCTCTACCCACCATGGGGGTGGGGATTCAACATCCTAGTGATGTGGCTCAATCAAAGCCTTAATCATAATTTAATCAAGCAAAAGTGAAACCTCTGAAGTTAATACTATCTAATATGCCCAGAGGAACAGACCAGTTTACAAGCAAATTCCAATATCTCTTTTTGGAATTTGTAAACAAGATCAAACTGCTACAGTGAACATAAAGAGCAATTTGAAAACCAGCAAAGAAAAGTAACAGAGCTTATGGGGATGAAAGACATGGTAGATGAGATTGAAAATACATTAGAGAGGAGTGGAAGTAGCTCAGTGGTTGATTGCCTGCTTTTCATGTATGAGGTCCTGGATTCAATCATTAGGATACCCTAAAAAATATACATTATAGGCATATGATTTGAATTTCTCAAAGACAGACATAGTGATTTCAAGGACAGAATACCCAAACTGGAAAAGACAGGAGAAAAGAAAGACAAAAGAACTGAAAAAAAAAATGAAACAAGGTCTCTAGGAATTGAATGAAAATGTGAAATGAAAAAGCATATGCACTGTCAGTGTACCAGAAGGAGAAGAGAATGGAAAAGGGGCAAAAGGAATGTTTAAGGAAATAATGACCAAAAACATACCAATCCTTATGAAAGACATAAATATCAATATCTAGGAAGGATAATGTACCACAAATGGAATAAATCCAAATAAACCTACTCTGAGACACCTACTATATTAATGACAAATATCAGATATAAAGAGAGGACTCTCAAGGCAGCAAGAGAAATGCAAAGCACCACATACAAGGGAACCTCAGTAAGATTAAGTGTGGAAGGGTGCAACTTTTCATCAGAAACCATGGAGCTGAGAAGAAAGTGGCATTATGTATTTAATGTACTGAAAGAGAAAAACTGCCAACCAAGAATTCTGTAACCAGTAAAACTGTCATTAAAAAATGAGGGTGAGTTTAAAGTCTTAAGAGAAAAACAAAACTGATAGAATATGTTACTAAAAGACCAGAATTACAAGAGCTACTCAACGGAGTGCTGCGCCCAGAAAGGGGGGAAAAAAACAAAAAACAAGTATGGGACTTGAAGAAGAGTTTAGAAATGAAGATTAAGAGAAAAGTTAAATTAAAGGGTAGAAAGACAGATAGTAATAACATATGAAAATTGAAAGCCAAAAGACAAAATTGATGAAGTAAGTGATGTCTTTACAGTGATAACATTGAATGTTAATGGCATGAAACTTCCAAAACAAAATACTTAGAGTGATAGAATGGATAAAAAATACAAGCCATCTATATGTGGTCTACAAGAGACTCACCTCAGATGTAAGGAAACAACCAGGTTAAAAGTGAGAGGTTAAAAATATATACCATGCAAATATTAATCAAAAAGGAGCTGGAGTAGTGATAATAATGTTGGAAAAATATATTTTAAATGCAAAACTGCTATAAGGGATGAAGCAGTTAATATATATTAATAAAAAGGGAAATTCACAAAGAAGAAATAACCACACTAAATATTTATGAACCTCACCTGATTGCAAGATATATGAGGCACATACTGGCAAAGCTGAAGCGAGCAGTAGATGTCTCTACAATAATAGCTGGTGACTCCAATACACCATTCTCAGTATTGAATAGAAAATCTGGGCAGAGGATAAATAAACAACAGAGAGTGTGAATTAAGTGATAAATGAACTAGACCTAACAGATATTTACAGAGTATTGCACCACAAAATAATAAGAAATACATTTTTTTCAAGTGCTCATTGATCATTCTTCAGAATAGACCATATGTTGAGTTAGAAGACACGGCTCAATATATTTAAAAACAGTGAAATTATAAAGACATTATCTGTGATCATAATGGAATGAAGTGGAAATAAGGGACAGAACAAGGGAAAATTTATAAATATATGGAGATTAAATACAATCATATCAGTGTGTCAAACAAGAAATTGCAGGAGAATTCAGGAAATATCTTGAGAAGAATTAAAATTGGAACACAATATAATAAAACTTTTGGGTCACCACAAAGGCAGTGCTGATTAGGAAATTTATAGCCCTCAATGTGTAACCTATTAAAGATGAAAGTTCTAAAATGGAAGTTCTAGCTGCACACCAGGAGAAACTAAAAAAATTACATGAAACTAATCTCAAAGCTGAAGGAAAGAGATACTAAAGACAGAGCAAAATAAATGGAATTGAGAACAAAAAATCAATAGAGAAAAACAACAAACCAATTAGGTTAATTGAAAATATGAACAAAATTGACAAACCCTTAGCTAGACTGACAAAGAAAAAGAAATAGAGGAAACACAAATATATCAAATCAGAAATGAAATGGGGGACATTACCAATGACCTCAAAGAAATAAAAGATCATAAGAGGATACTATGAAAAACTGTGTGCCAAAAAACTACACGATACAGACAAGGTAGACAAATTCCTAAATACACAAGAACAGTGTACACTGATGCTAAAAGTAATAGAAGACCTGAAGAAACCAATCACAAATGAAGAGATTAAAATATTATAGTTAAAGAGATACTACAACTCAACAATAAAAAGAGAAACCACTCTATTAAAAATGGGCAAATGTCTGGAATGGACAACTGTTCAAAGAATAAATACAAATAGTGAAAAAAACATGAAAAATGGTCAATAACACTAGTGATTAGTGAAATGCAAATCAAAACTACAATGTGATATCATTTCACATCTTTTAGAATGGCCACTATTAAAAAGTCAGAAAACTACAAGTGTTAGTGATGAAGTGGAGAAATAGGAATGCTTATGCACTGTTGATTGGAACACAGAATGGTACAGCCACTGAGGAAGAGTATTTGGCAGTTCCAATGGAAGTTGATTACAAAATTACCATGTGACCCAGCAATGCCATTACTATATATATTCCCAGAAGGTCTGAGAGTGGTTACAAGAACAGTCATCTGCACACTGATTTTCATGGTGGCATTGTTCAAATTTGCCAAAAGATGGAAACAACCCAGGTGTCCATCAATCGATGAATGGATAAACAAATAGTGGTGTATATACATAATGGACTATTATGCAGCTGTAAGAATAAGTGAAGTAACGAAGTATATAACAACATGGATGAACCTGGGGGACATTATGTTGAGTGAAGCAAGCCAGACACAAAATAACAAATAATGTTTAATTGTGCTGTTATGAACTAAATATATTGTATAAACTCATGGAGTTAGTAATGAGAATGTAGGTCATTGGAAAATAAAATAAGTGTAAAGAATGGAAAGCTGAGGGCTAATATCTGCAGAATTGGTAAAAATATTGTAAATCTTTTGAAATGAATAATAATGTTGAAAACACCCATACTCCATTCTTCCTTAACCCTGCATTTACCCATGAAGAAACCAAGCACAAGTGAACAGAATAAAACATTATATATAAAGAAATACTACAACTCAACAATTGAAAGATAAACTACTCTTAAAAATGGGCAAATTGCCCCTTTGAGGCAATGACTTAAAATCTTTTACAATCTTTTCTCTATATTCACCCCTATGTGCATATATTTACATTATATATATATTTATATTATATATTTATGGAAGACACAGATTTTTAAAATATATTATCATTAATACATTATGAAATAAAATGAATCCAGTGATTTTAAGTTACTTATTTAAGCCCATAAAGTGACCTAGAGAAAGATATTTACTCTGGATGAGTCTCTTTTATAATGTAGACAACATATGGTTTTATTTGAAGCATACATCTTTTCCCACACTCACCTCATCATTGATGAAAAATAATCTGAAAGATAGATCATTCTTGACCACTAAATAAAGATGGTTCCTTTCAATTTGGGCTGTTCCTTTACATGGTAAGCAAGAGTTTGAATTTTCCATAAAAGCCTGCCAACATTGCTTTTTGCTGAAAATTTTATATGAACTATCAAGTAGGATTTTTTAAAAGCCTTTAAAGCTGAAGAAACACCTTACCAAGTACACATAAATTCTAGTGAAGTCCTCTATTCTCAAGGCCTCCAAAATATCTAGAGAATATAGGCCTTTTTCAAAGTTACCTGTAATCCTGGGAATCTTGCAGTTTTCCTGAGAGAGCTTTGCTCTCATTGGCCATAGAATGTCAACCTTAGTTGACAGTAGAAGTTTCTGATAATAAATGAATCTGCATATCTGTAAATAAGGATTACATTTTATTTATTTATCATATGTCTAGAATTTACTCTTTTTTAAAATAACTTTTCTAAAATCACAATCAGATGATTCATGAGTTTCTTCTTAGGACTAGAGAAGGCACAGTTTTGCAAGTATCCTTGCATGCCCTCTACATCAAAGATTTCCCGAGTCAATAATATTAAAGAGAAAAAATGCATACTAATTTAAAAATTACTGACTTAGGAATTAATGATTATTTAATATTTAAAATTTTGTATTACAATTATTTAGAAAACAGAGTTTAGAGAGTAATAAGATTGTTAGTGTATAAATAGATCTAGAATACTCAATGTGTATTTTTACATGTGTGCACATGTTTGTGTGTTTTTAAATTATATCCCTCCATGAAATTCCACATGGTGAATCAGTCTTAATAGAGAGATAAAGAGAGAAATCAATAGATGGTGTAGCTGTTGGGAAATTTGATGTAATTATGAATTCCAAAAATATAATTGGATCATGCTTGTAAACTGATCTGTTAATCTAGGCATGACTAAGTTATGATTAGGGCATTGACTGGGCCATGACCGTAGGGTGTTGAGCCCTACCCCTTGGTGGGTGGGGGAAGAAAATATAAAAGGCATCACAAAAAACAGAGTTGCAGCAGTTTTGAGTAGCAGTTCTGAAGATGGAGTTTTGATGTTGGAGAAAAGGTCCCGGGATAGAGATGAGCCATTTTCTTGAGAGTTCACAGCTGCCCTTGTGAAGAGAAGAAAAGCCTAGAGAGCCTCACAGTCTACAGCTGACCTTATGGAGGAAACAGAGCAACTAAACCCAGAAAGAAATGCAGCCCCAGAATAGAGGAACCCAGGAAGCCTGAACCATGGCAAATGTCGGCAGGTGTCTTGCTCCAACACGTGGCAATGGACTTTGGTGAGGGAAGAAACTTATGCTTTATGGCCTGGTAACTGTGGACTTCTACCCCAAATATATACCCTTTATAAACAACAACCAATCTGTTGTATATTTCATTAGTGCCCCTTTGGCTGACTAATAAAGAATTTGGTACCGAGGAGTGGTTAAGTGCTTTTGCAATTACCAAAATGTTGAAATGGTATTATAAATGGGTAAGGGGTATTTTCTGGAGGAATTTTGAAATGCTTGATGGAAATGGCCTAGATCGCTTTGAAGAAACTGTTGATAGAAATATGGACACTAAATAGACTTTTTATGATGCCTTAGAAGTAAATGATGAAACTATTATTGGAAACTGGAGGAAAGGCGATCCATGTTTTAAAATTGCAGAGAACTTAGCAAGATTAACTCCTGGTGTTATATGGAAGACAGAATTTGAAAATGGCGAACCTGAGCATTTAGCTGAATAACTTTCCAAATAAACCCGGAGAATGTGGCTTGGCTTCTCCTTGCAGCTTATAGCAAGGTACTAGATGAGCGAAATATACTAAGGACTGAACTTTTGGGCACAAAGGAAACAGAAACTGATTCCAGAACTTCCAAGTTTCTGGAAATCAAGTTTCCAGATGAAAGTGCCCCATTTGAAGACATAGCTAAGCCTGGAACTCGTAAATCAGAATTGAAGATGCAGTTATCTAGGAAAGACTTGTGAAAAGTCTTACTGTCTGATGGCTTGGACCCCTGCTTACTGCATGCTAAGCCAACAAAGTTTTTGAGAGAGATGTATGAACAAAACCACTGTCAGCTTGGCAAAAGAGGTCATGCAAAGGAGAGATTGAAGGAGAATCAGCTTTAAGAAGAAAACCGTGGAAGCAGAGATCTGGACTTAAGACATCTCTTTGGGCCAAGAGAGAAGCCCCACCCATGTGTACAGAGAGGGTGAGTTTGCCCCTGAAGTTGAAGAGGGTGGATGATCCTACCCAATGTTCTGGGAGAGTTTTGCCATCCCAGGGTACAGAGAGGGTGGAGCACATTCCTCAAAAATTAGGGCAGTTAAGGTCAACACACCAGAGGTCTGAGAGGAGTGTACATGTCCCCCATGGATTAGAGAAGGCCAGGTGGTCAACCCATTGCTCTGATAAGGTTGAAACTGTATGCCAAAGGTTAGGTAAGGCCAGGTGGTCAACTCATTGCTCTGAGAGGGTTGAACCTGTATGCCAAAATTTAGGGGGAATGTTGTCTTCACCTCACTGTACTAGGGGGGCTAAGACTCTATCCAAAGATTGGGTAAGGTGTGGCTATTACCCCAAAACTCTTGGAGGGTGAGGTCCAGAGCTTGGTTGACACTCAGATGCTTGATAAGGGTTGAACCAAGAAAATGGCCCTTGGGCAAGCCTGTGGAAAGTGTGGGTCCCCATGTGGCCCCAAGGTGAAGAAACCCATCATCTTAAGAATGACTCTCAGACTTTGAAATCTAATGCAGTGTGCCCTGCAGGTTAACTGAACTGTAGAGGATCCATGACTCATGTTTAACATTCCAATTTCTCCTTATGATAATGAAAATGTTTATCCTTTGTCTTTCCATTTGTATTGAAAGCAGTTAAATGGTTTTGTAAGTTTCAGAGGTCTACAGTAGATGGGATTTTGCCTGAAGACAAACTGTATTTCTTTAAACTGCCTATGATATGATTTTGTACTTGAATTGTTACTGATTTAAGGTTTTTTGAATATTGTGATGTATTTTTGGAATTCAGAAGGTGGAGGGTAGCTGTTGGGCAATTTGATATAATTATGAATTCCAAAAACATAATTGCATCATGCTTGTAAACGGATCTGTTAATCTGGGCATGATTAAGTTATGATTAGGACTTTGACTGGGCCATGTCAGTAGGGTGTTGAGCCCTACCCCTTGGTGGGTGGGGGAAGAAAATATAAAAGGCATCACAAAGAATAGAGTTGCAGCAGTTTTTGAATAGCAGTTCTGAAGTTGGAGCTTTTATGTTTGAGAAAATCTCCCGGGATAGAGACAAGCCATTCACCTGAGAGTTCACAGCTGGCCTTGTGGAGAGAAGAAAAGCCTAGAGAGCCTCATAGTCTACAGCTGACCTTGTGGAGGAAACAGAGGAGCTAAGCCCAGAGAGAAACACAGCCCTGGGAAGAGAGGAACCCAGGGAGCATGAGTCATGGCAAATGTCAGCAGCTGTCTTGCTCCAAATGCGTGGCAATGGACTTTGGTGAGGGAAGAAGCTTATGCTTTATGGCCTGGTAACTGTGGACTTCTACCCCAAATAAATACCTTTTATAAAGACCAACCAATCTTTGGTATATTGCGTTAGTGCCCCTTTGCCTGACTAATACAAATGGTGATTCTGAAAGATATATGGATAGAAACTAATTATTAGTGTATAACCTTGAAATTTTGGTTGAGACTGGGGTAGATGTATTCTACTTCATTACACAAGTAAACTACTTGAAGTTTTGGATCAAAACTAGTTATAATTATAACTCTGTCATTTACTAATTACATATATTTGGATTAGTCAATTTATTTCTCTGAGATTTAAGCTTATAAATGGAACAAGTATAAAAATATAAAGATCTTTATAAGATATGTAAGAAGTATTAAATAGTGGATATTTAGTATGTGCCTGGATGGAAATCAATATTGAGTCATAACTATGAACTTTATCATCTTTGTATCATCTCTGTCACCATCAATATAATCAACATGAATTTTGTTCAAACGCTTGTCATCCATAAAATTGTACTGTGATTTAGTTTTCAATGTTTTCCTTTTATTTTTTAATTTTTTTTATTTTTTATTGTGGGTAAAAATCAAATTTTTCACAATTCATACCAATATTTGTAAAATGATATATAAATATATATATGCATATAAGTGCATCTGCTTACATAATATATATATATTATATATATATATATTTTTTTTTTTAAAGGTACTTAGATTACCTAAATATTACAAAGAAATTACATGGATTCCCATGTTC
>JAQZBX010078762.1:0-14076 GCA_029593785.1 Cabassous unicinctus
AAAAAAAAAAAGAAAAGATGAAAATACATTAAAGTAGAAACAAGGAAGGGGATATCACCACTGACCCCAAAGAAATAAAAAGTGTCATAAAAGCACACTTTGAAAAATTGTTTGACAACAAAATAGATAACTTTGAGGAAATGGACAAATTCTTAGAAACACACAAATAGCCTACATGGACAAAAGAAGAAACTGATGAACTCAACAGACCAATCACAAGTAACAAGATAAAATTAGTCATCAAAAACCTCACAACTAAGAAGAGCCTAGTACCAGATGGCTTCACATGTGAATTCTACCAAACATTCTGGAAAGAACTAACACTTACCCTGCTTGAACTCTTACAACAAAATAGAAGTGGAGGAAACATTGCCTAACTCATTCTACAGTGCCAACACCACCCTAATACCAAAGCCAAAAAAAGATGCAATGAGAAAGGAAAACTACAGACCAATCTGTCTAATGAATCTAGATGCCAAAATCCTCAACAAAACACTTGTTATTGTAATCAACAACACATCAAATGAATTATACAACATGACCAAGTGGATTTCATCCCTGGTATACAATGCTTGTTCAACATAAGAAAATCAATCAATGTAATACACCACATTAACAGATCCAAAGGAAAGAATCACATAATCATGTCTATAGATGCAGAAAAAACATTCAAGAAAATATAGTACTTTCCAGATAAAAATCATTGCAAGAGATAGGATTAGAAGGAAATTTCTTCAACATGATGAAGAGTATATATGAGAAATCCATAGCTAACATCATATACAATGGTGAAATTCTAAAATCTTTCCCTCTAAGACTGGGAACAAGATAGACACCCGATTTCACCACTCTTATTTCACATTGTGTTAGAAGTACTCGCTTGAGCACTTAGGCAAGAAAAAGATATAAAAGGCATCAAAATTGGAAAAGAAGAGGCAAAAATTTCACTGTTTGCAGATGACATGATATTATACATAGAAAGCCCTGAGAAATCCAGAACAAAGCTTCTAGAGATTATAAATGAGTTCAGTAAATTCACAGGTTATAAGATCAATATGCAAAAATCAGTAGCATTTCTGTACACAAATAATGAGCAATCTGAGGAGCAAATCAAGAAAAAAAATCCCATTTACAATAGCAACTAAAAGAATAAAATTCCTGGAATAAATTTAACTAAAGATGTAAATAATTTATATGAAGAAAACTATACAACACTATTAAAGGAAATCAAAGAAGACTGAAATAAATGGAAGAATATTCCCTTTTCATGGATAGGAAGACTCAACATCATTTAGATATCTATCCTACCCAAACTGATCTACAGATTTAATGCAATCCTGATAAAAATTACCACAAATTTTTTTACTGAATTGGAAAAGCTAACAATGAAATTTATTTGGAAGATCAAGGGGACCTGAATAGCCAAAAATATATTGAAAAAGAAAAATGAAATTAGAGGAATCACACTACCTGACTTTAAAACATACTACAAAGCTACAGTGTTCAAAACTGTATGGTATTGGCACAAGGATAGACATACTGACCAATGAAGCCATATTGAAAGTGCTACTATAGATGCCCACATACACAGTCACCAGATATTTGATAAGGCCATCAAGCCCAGTCAACTGGGAGAGAATGGCCTCTTCAACAAATGGTGCTAGGAGAACTGGATATTCATATCCAAAAGAATGAGAGAGGAACACCATCTCAAAACTCATACAAAAATTAACTCAAGATGCATCAAAGATATAAGTATAAGAGCCAAGACCAGAAAGCACTGAGAAGATAATATGGTGAAGCATCTACAGCATCTCATACTAGGAAATGCTTTCATAAACTTTACACCCAAAGCATGAGCAACAAAAGAAAAAATAGAGTAATGGAGCCTCCTCAAAATAAAAAAAAAATTACATCTCAAAGGAGTTTGTTGAGAAAGTGAAAAGGCAGCATACTCAATTGGAAAAAAATATTTGGTGACCATATACTTGATAAGGTCTAATATCCAGCAAATATAAAGAAATCCTACACCTTGAAAATAAAAAGGCAAACAACCCATTTAAAAAATGGGCAAGAGATTTGAATAGACACTTCTCCAAAGAACAAATACAAATGACTAAAAAGCACATGAAAAGATGCTCACCATCACTAGTTATTAGGAAAATGCAAATTAAAAGTACAATGAGATATCGCTTTAACCCCATTAGACTGGTGGCTATTAAAAAAAAGGCAGGGGGGCTACAAGTGTTAGAGAGGATGTGGACGAATAGGAACCCTCATCCACTGCTGGTGGGAATGTAGAATGGTCTGCTGCTTACTCAGGAAGCTAACTATATAGTGGCCATATAATCCAGCAATCCCACTGCTGCCTATATGCCCAGAAGAATTGAAAAGCAGGGACATGAACAGATATATGCACATCGAAGTTCAAAGTGGCCTTATTCATTATTGTCAAAAGTTGGAAACAACCCAAATGCCCATAAACAGATGTATGGATAAACAAATTATGGCACATTCATACAATGGAATATTACTCAGCTGTAAGAAGGAATGCAGTATTAACACATAGGATAACATGGATGAATCTTGAAGACCTTAGGTTGAGTGAAGCAAGCCAGGCACTGAAGGACAAATATTACATGACCACACTAATATGCATTAAGCAAACTGATGAGAATCACAGAGCTGGAGTCTGGAAGATAGGTTTACAGAAGAAAGAAACTGTCCATGGAATTGGGGAGAGGGCTGGGAGAGGGAGCAGGTGAACACGGGATTTGTGGGTATGTGGTTGAAACTACAATATTGGGACTGTGGGTCCTGAAGGGAGAGGGAGGGTGGAATAGAATAGAGGGAACACTGGACATTTTTGAGGTGATGGATTTGTTCTACATGATTTTGCAAGGATGGATAAAAACCATGTCAAACTTCATCAAATTCTATAGAAGTCTACAGTAAACCACAAAGTAAATCATTGACCAAGTTTTGTAGCAATGTTTCAATATTTGTACATCACTTGTAACAAATGTCCCATCCACATGTAAAATGTTATTAATAGGGGAAAGTGGAAAAATTAAGAGGACGTTGGGTATATGGGAATCACCTATATTTTGTAACCTAAAGCTTCTTTGAACAAAATGAAAAAAATTAGGCTCTGGGCAAATAAATGGAAACAAATGTCAATGTATATACAAGACAACAGATATTACAGAGATGAGAGACATAATATTATATATTTTTAATTTTTTCATTTTATTCAAACTTTAAATTTTTTTATATTTTGTTCATTATTTTTAAAGCTATCATTATTATATCATTTTCCTATTAATTGTACTAGGTTATTTTTTTGGCTTCAATTTTGAAGAAGTTTTGGTTCACAGATGGGTTACAACTGTGTGAGGAGAGTATCATTGATGCGGGAGGTCAAAAAGGGGGTGGCATGCACGGGAGGTGGCTCACCTGGGGCATACCTATAAGCATATGAATGTGTCCAAGTGTTCACAGGACATTGTCACAGTGGGAAGAGATACACACAATAACCAAAGAAATATCGAATTTCCCTCCTAGGGAGCTCTGCCACATTCTTAACAGGAAAGCAAGAATCCCCTGAGTACAGGGACAGAGACTAGTGAAGGGGAATGGACTATTGACAGGCTCTTGATTGTGATAACTACTTATGAACCTTTACTTTTGAAATTGAAACTTAGCATAGTATTATGAGTTGCCTAAACATTACCTCCTGATAGCCTCATTGTTGCACAAATGTGGCCTCTCTTTAAGCCCAAACTCAGCATATAAATGCATTACCTTCCCCTCATCTTGGGACATGACTGCTGGGGATGAGCCTCCCCTGGCACTAAGGGATTACTACCAAGCACAGACTAACAAAGCAACTGGAAAAAGACCTTGATCAAAAGGGGGAAAGGGTAAAGACAAATGAGTTTATATAGCTAAGAGACTTCAAATTGAATCAGGAGGTCATTTCAGATGTTACACTTATACACATCTCAGCAGGAACTCATAGACTGCCCAAAGTAAATATTACCTCAAATAGCAGGGCTCCTGAGACCTCTGAGGATATCCAGACACTATAGGCAGGCCAGACAGCTCAGTAGTTTAGCACCTTGGCAGTGGGTCCTCCTTTGGAATTTATGCTCCCCTGTGTGATATAGCTGGACTCAGTTGTGTTTTCCCTACGTATGGCTCTGCTGCCCCTCTCTTTGAACCAATATAGTTCATACTAGAGTTGATAATTGTATGTCCAAGATAAAAAATCTTTGATTTGCACCAGTCAATGAAAAATTCTTGAAATTGTAGATTTTTCAAGTGTGTTTTTAAACATTGATCAAGATGTATAATAGTTAATAAATAAAATTAAATAAAAATGAAAATTCAGCTGTGGAAAAATTGCATAAATATATAAGCATAAATATAAAGAAGCTTTATATGCACAACAGAGAATGTTTGGAAGAAAATACATCTGAAGAATAACTTTATGAATTATTTCCATTTTTTATTTGAATTTTGACATTTTTAAATAATGAAAAGTGTTCAATTCTATGATACTATCAAACTTTTAAATATTAAATTATTTCATTTTGAAAAATATGCTATAATATCCTGGTCATTAATGATCTGGACTTACAGCCACAGACTAATTAAGCATTTCTATAGAAATGCCTACTCTTTTACCCAGTCATAAATTGAACATCAGAAAAGAATATTAAAAATGCTGCTCAATATTATGTGACTTCTAAGTGGAAGGCAAATTTCAGTTACAAACCTGACACAGATGTATTAGTCCTTGAACTTTTAACCTTGGTATCATGTCAAGCAATCTTCCTTGGAAATTAATCCCAGAGATGACAAAATATTGCATTACCACAATCCTCAATATAAGAGTTGCCTGGGCATTATTTATGTGAAACACAGGGAATATCTGCTCTGCTCGTATTCGCAGTAACTCCCTGGTATACATAAGATACATAATTTCTTCGTGAACTTTCCATTTAACCAGAATCTGAAAAAAAAATTCCTTTGATTTATTTGACATTATGAAAAAATCCAGCACTAAAAATTGAAAATAATTCAACTCATAGGAACTAAGTACTGTATCACAGAAATATCAGGCTTCATTAATAGTTTACATATTTTCATTGTCATAAAAACTAGAGGTTGACAAGTTTCTAGACAGATAATACTGGAAGAAGATTTTCAACAACTTTGATTCATGGTAAGTATTAATCTCAAAGTTACAGCTTTTTAGTTTATCCTAAAAAGATGGGAATAATATTAGAAGGATATGCATTTACATATATAAAATATGTACACCTTACCTCTGTAATTCTAGGAGTTATAGAAACAGAAATATAGAACTGATATAATGAGAGTCATGAAGCAATGTATATATTTTGATTATATAATTTTGGAAGAAATTTTATTAAATAATCTGTTAAAATGTGTCTGAAAATTCATAATAATGTGTACTCTCTAATATTAATACATATAAGGTTTTAATATTTGAGCTGTCATTTTTACTAAATCATACTGGTTAGAAAAGAACAGTAAATGATGCATTAAAGCTCTCTATCATTGTTTATTAGATAACTAGCATTGTTTCTCTGATTTGCTGATATTAAATATAAGTTATGAGCTTGACTTCAGGACACAATCAATCGTGGTAGAATCACTGGGTCAACAACATTTAATGGTTGTCACTCTAGGTAAACAATGTTTTGTGCCCTTTTTCTCATCAAAAAATGTGTACAGGAATATAACTATGGTATAACATTTTCATCTTGTAAATTTGCTAATGATGACAAATATGTATAACAATTTCATGTTCATTCTAATTATGCAATATATATGTGCATGTATATAAAATTTTCTCTATTATATAATTTCCAAATATTTACTTTTAACTGTTTTATAATTGGCAGAAAAAATAGTATTTTTTCAGACATATTTTGCTAAACTAATTTTTATCATGAATTTCTAAAATCAATGAGCTGATTTTTTAAAAATTAGAGCTCATTCCTATAAAGAAAAACAGTTTTGAAGTCATTCATACCAAGTATCATCTTTGATTTCTCTGGAGTTTACAACAATCTTTTGCAATTATAGAAAGGAGAAATAACACAAATGTACCTGACTTCATCTTTATTGACTTGACAGACTCTGAAGTGATCCAGTGGTTCTTTTTTATGTTATTTCTCCTAATATACCTGATTACCATGCTAAGAAATGCAGGAATGATACTGATAATTCATCTGGATCTCCAGCTTCACACCCCCATTTACTTTTAACTCAGTCACCTGCCATTCATTGACCTCAGTTACTCAACGGTCATCATACCTAAAACCTTAAAGAACTTACTGACTTCCAACAAGAATATGTCATTCATGGTCTGCTTCACAAAGATGTGGGTTTTTTTCCCCCCTCTTTTCTGTTACTTAATTTTTCCTTCTCTCTTCAACGTCCTATGACCACTTTGTAGCTATTTGCAACCCTCTTCACTACCCAGTTGTTATGTCCAGGAGACTCTGCCATGCCTTCATCACTGGGTCTTACATGATTAGTTTTACTGAATCATTAATCAACCTTCTTTTCATGAACAGTTTGTATTTCTGTGGCTCCACTTTACTCTGAGCTAGCACAAATTTTAACCCTGTCCTGCACTGACACCCAGGATACTGAAATCATGATAATGATTTGTGGTTGTTTAGACGTAGTGGTGACTCTTAGCACAATCTCTGTTTCCTACATATCTATTTTGGCTTCTATTCTGAAAACTAATTCCTCTTCAGGAAAGCACAAAGCCTTCTTTACTTTTGCGTCCCACCTCCTGGGAGTCACAATCTATTATGGCACTACAAGTTTTACTTATTTAAAACCAAAGAAATCCTACTCCTTGGGAAAGGATCAAGTGGCCTCTGTGTTTTATACTATGGTGATCCCCATGCTGAATCTACTCATTTATAGTCTTAGGAACAAAGAGATGAAGAATGCTCTCATTAGATTCATGCAGAAGGGAGAGATTTCCAAGAAATAGCAGTGACAGTAATGCTGAATATCTTTTCTTTCTTTTCTGTTTGGGTGTTTACTTGGTTTCTTTATAAATACACTATCAACCTTTAAATAGTTTGCACTGACATTAAACCTTCTTCTATTAGACCATGCATTCTCTAGAACATATCCAAGAATATGTTTTCAGAAATCTACATAGCAATTGGAAACCATGAAATATGTGTTAAACCCGTGGTTTAAATATATGTGATTTTATGAGCTACTGAGGTGAAATAGAAAAAAATTTTGTTAATCTTCTAATTATATTATAAAAATTCCCTTGCAAATTACAATTTAAGAGAATTTTGTTATGAAGAGCTCTTTCAGAAATTTATTTAATTTATTCTGTAGGGAAGAAATTAACATAGTCTTAAAGAATAATTTTTTGGGATAGAAAATCCAGGGTTTAGATTCCAGAACTGTCAGCTCTTTTGCTGTATATTCCTTAGTATATCACTGAGAGATGAAATTTAGTTTCCTCAACTAAAGCAGACAAGTAATTTGACATCCATTGAGTTATTTGGAAGATGAAATCATATTAAAATTGGAAAGAGTTTAAGGTAATACCAAAAAATTTTGACCATAGCCATCAGAATGTTTACCTTCCTCCAAAGTTTTCAATATGCAATAGGTGCTATTATATGAATTTTTACTGGTATTTTATAAATATTTTTGATTAATTTTATTCATTAGGAAACAAAATGTTAAAACAGGAGAACAAGCACTTCAATATTTGATCTTAGTACAAAGAAAAATATAGTGATAAAATTAAGTTATAGAAAAAGTGTATGAGAACATGGAAGAAAATCTGGAAAATATTTTGGATTTTTAAATAAAATAGTGTTATCCAAGTCATTTTTTGAAAGCTTTGTTCATGGTGTTCTAGACTAATATTACATATGAAATGTATCAAAATGTTTCCATTATTCCAAACAAAAACTCTATACATTTTAAGCATTAACTAATATTTCCTTTTAAAAGTACCTTTACATAATATGGAATTACAATTTTTATTTTGCTAAAATTCAATATATATTTAAGAAAGTATGTTTTCTTCAAGTTCCAAAATTTATTATTTTTATTTAAACTTAAGCAATTGTTGTTAGATATAGTTTTTGCCTTCAAGCGATTTGGAATATTTTATTTTATATATGTTTTATTTGTAGAATTATATTCAATCATTTTCATAAATGATTTTAGAAATATTAAACTTCAAACTCTTTTATACCATTAAATTTTTAATTGAATTCTCTCAAATTCATCACAATTTATTAATCTATTCAAATAATTTAAATCTGTTTTATTATCCTCTATCTCCTGCATTACTATAACATTTTTGACTTATTATATGTAGTATTGATATAAATTACTGTATTAATATTTATTTTGATCTGCACTCTATGTTGTCTAGAGCTTATATTTATTACATTTTCTCTTTGTTTTGTTTACAATTATCTGTCCCTGATAACACTAATTTGTTAATATTATACTTTCTCTATTATTCTCTCTTCTTATATACGCATTGTATCTTTTCTTATTTTTATAGGCCCTTGATATTTTCAGGTCTTTTTCATGAACTACAGTGGCCTTTCTTTCAATTATACACATTTCTATTATTTAGAAAATGTATCCTTTTGGTTTTTGTTGGCAATGAGAGTCAACAATCTCTCTAACATTACAGACATTAATAAGTTTAGGAATTGCTTGTGCCTTAATTAAATTCAGACTACCCTATTCTCTTATATTATATTCTGCAAATCTTTTATGATGTTATTTAATAAATGTAAGATAAACTTTGGGTAATGTGAAAATACTATTTACAATGTTCCTCTAATTTCCTTATTCATATCAACACAGATCATATTTTATGTAAGATGTATTCTGAAGTGTTTTTAAGACAAAATGTTTTTGTTCATGGTGGAAGGTCAAAATTCTATTTATTGTTAATCTTGAGCTATTTAAAAAATGATAAAGAAAATAAGACTGGAATGAGCATGACAAAAGATGAACAATAGATTTGTATGTATGTGATTGATGCTATGTAATAATGATAATAAATTGATTTTATTTATTGAGCACCTACTAAGTACCAGACAATATTCAAAGGCCTTTAGACAAATAATTAACGTAGATTATCTTCACAAGGTAACCTCAGATAGAGTCTTGCAATATCTAAAATTTGATATCAAGTAATGAGAAACCATCTACTTGTTCAGCGAAAGACATAAATGAAATTCTGGAATTTTCTCTACATTGTACACCTGAAATCTCCTCCATCAGCATATTATATTGATTCTCTGTGCAGAAAATATTTGGATGGTGACTTATCCTCCACCCCTCCACTGTTACCACCCTAGCCAAAAGAACTGTATCAGCCCTTATATTATTGCCATAGCTTTCTAGATTGTCTTCCTCTTCTGCCTTATCTCATTTGGACCTCATATCAATGTAGGGGGCAGTGATACTGCTAAAACATAGGTTGTATCATGTCACTTCTCTTCAAAATCCCTATAAGACTTGACATAAAATTAAGAGAAAATATCAAAATTTTTCCAAGAGCCTAATTTCCAACTTGATCTTGCCCCAATTCCTTACTTTTATGAAATCATCACATTTATCATTTTGCCCATCGCTTTCATTTTGGAGCAGCCACACTGACCTACTCACCCTATTTTATTATCATCAGAACTATTCACATTAGTTCTGATGCTGCCTAGAATATTTCCAGTTTTTCTTAGTCCTGAAATTCCCTATTCCCAGATAACTGAATGGGACTTTTCTCATTCTCTTCCTCATAAGACCATCCCTTACCACACTGCTTAAAATCACACCTGCCCACTTGCCCCATCCCTCATCAATGCTGCATTTGTTTTCTATAGCAGTGGTCTTTATCAAATACTGTACATATTTGATTATGCTTTTAGTTTAATCACTGTTTCCCCATCATTCAAACATCTGTCCATGCAAGATTTTGGTCAATAATTTATCCACAGTGCCCTGAAGTGTGTCTCAATAAATTTATTAAACATTTTACAGATGTTGAAACTTGGACACAGCAAGGTTTTATTGCATGTTTATGGTCAGACATGTTAAAGTTCAAGCTCAAATATGAATTCTGTCACACTGACTTTGGATTTCATATTCTTAACCACCAATTTATATATGAAATCATCTCAGTCCTTTTATTATTGGTACAACTTTCTGGGTTAGTTTCTGCTTCTGCCTTATCCCCTTTGAGTCTCTTCTCAAAGAAGGGGGCGTGACACTGTTAAACATCAGTTTTATTATGTCAATTCTCTTCAGAAACCTACAATTTAATATAATCATAAATTTATACATTACACTTTTTTTCTAAAAAAAAATTTACTACTTTTCAGAATTGAAAACACATAATATATAACTTTATTTTATTGAAAAGTATTAACAAGTACAGGGATTTTTGAAAAGGTATGTTGCTGGCAGATTTCATTAGAACTGCTAATAGAAAAGAGTGTAATTTTAGAGATAGCTGCTAAATGTTCTCAAATATACATGCTGGGATCTATTTTTGAAAGAAATAAGTTTATAAAGAAAAGAGACATATCAGGTAATGTGATTGGACTGGGGAGAGAACTTGTATTAGTCAGGTACAGGCTGTTTGGTGTAAGAAAGTATTTCAGAAACAGAGTGGTCAAACAAAGGAAAAAGTAGAGCCTTTGTGTGTGACCATGCAGACTTTAGCTGACATGATTTGTCAATGGCTTTTTCCCTTGAAGTAATCCTGGGACGCAGATTTATCTTTTATTGTTTCTCTGCTATCTCCCAAGATTTGTCCACTTCTGCAGAGTTGTAGAGGTTTCACATAGCCCTCCATCCACATTCTAATCTGAAGGAAAGGTGTGATTTTATAGTTTAAAAATAATTTCAATTTTTTTTTCATTTGTAAGGTTTTTAGGGGAAAATTCAATTTCTTTAAGTGAAATAATTCTATAGAGATTATCCATTACTTCATATGTTAAAATCATATCGATTTTTAAATAAAAGATTTTTATTACATTTTGTTACATCCTTTTAATATTGATGGGTGACTATGGTGATTTTCTTGCCTTAATCCCTTACATTTGCAATTTTTGTTTTCTCTCTTTTTAGTGGTTGCCCTAGGGATTCGTTTATGTTTATTTAATTTATCACAGTCTACCTAAAATAATATACCACATAACTTACAACATTAAAACTGTAATGTAGTAGAGATTCTACTCATCTTTCCCTTTTTATTTTTGTCATAAGTTATACATTTCTGTATGATTTAAACTTAGTGATTAATCAATGTAATTTTGCCTTAGGCAGTTATTTTAATACAATTAAAATTTTAAATATCAAATAGCTGATTTATTCTACCCCACTCTCCCCCTCCCCTTGGGGCCCACGGCGATCCCCTGGCTTCACTCCTTGGATGACAAGATTCCTAGTTACTTGCAACAACACTGAGGTCTTGACACACTAGTTTGTCCTCCCCTATTAGGAACCGCCTATGCTCTGGATAGATTCCTATCCATCTTTTTGTGAACAAATCAGTTCTCCCCATGATGGGAGTCTAAATCCTTCCCGCTCATTATGTGGGTTTCCACCCACTGATGCAACACATTGTGACAAACTGATGACTCACACATTCCCTAGAAGTCTGCTCCAGGTGCGCCCTGTCCCGAATGCCCGCCCAATCCAATACCCTAAACCAGTAACCCTTCCTTGTCATATTGCCATAAGAGCATTCCAACTTTGTACTTTCACTCTCATACCCACAAATCCCCAGTGTTCACCTTGTCCCCCTCCCAAGTCGCTCCCCAGTTCCCTGGACCTTCTAACCCACCCTCCCCTATCTACCCTTCTGTCAAACTTGGACTGCCTAACCCAATAATACCACTACCCTCTTGTCATATCCCTTCAATGCACAACTACACACTTTCACTTTATCACAGATTATATCCGTGTGGACGTTGGGTCACAATTTTCTTCTCTCTTTCTATTTTCTGTAAACCTCTCTTCCAGACAACAACTCTCTGAGTCTGTTCAATTTGCTTAATTCATAAAAGTGAGGTCATGCAATAATAGTCCTTCAATGCCAGACTTGCTTCACTCAACATAAGGTCCTCAAGACTCATCCATGTTATCCCATGTGTTAGCACTGTATTCCTGTTTACAGCTGAGTAATATTCCATTGTACGTATGTACCACATTTTGTTTATCCATTCATCTGTTGGTGGGCATTTGGGTTGATTCCAAGTTTTGGCAATAGTAAATAATGTTGTTACAAACATTGGTGTGCATATATATGTTCATGTCTTTGCTTTCAATTCTTCTGGATATATACCCAAGAGTGGAATTGCTGGATCATATGGCAGTTCTATATTTAGTTTTGGGGCAATGAAGTGTTCTACATGATCTTGCAATGATGGACACCGGCCATGTAAAATCTCATCAAAATTTTTTAAAGTGTACGGTCTAAAATGTAAACCATATTGCAAACCATTGACTGTGGTTAGTAGCTATGTTTCACTATTTGTATATCAGTTGTAACAAAGGTACCTTCCACATATAAAAAAATATTAATACAGGAAAGGGGAAAGGGGGAGGATGTTGGGTATCTAAGAGTCCCCTGTATTCTGTATGTGACTTTACTGTGACCTAAAACTTCTGTGAGAACAAAATGAAAAAAAATAAGACACTGGGGAATAAATGGAAGAAAATGCCACTGTACATACAGGACAAAAGATACTACAGTGATGAAAGGCAAAATGTCAAAAAAAATTAATATTTTTCATTATTTTTTAATATCCCAATTTTTAAATTTAATTTAATTTTTAGTTTTTTTAATTTTTATGTATTTTATTTCTTATATTTAAACTTATCATTATTATTTCATTTTTCTCTTAGTTTTAGTTTGATCTTTTAATGACTTCATTCTTTAAGAGGCTTTGCATGACAGATGGGGTACAACTGGGGCAGGGGAGGATCATTGGTTTAGGATGTCAGTAATGGGGGGATTCATGGGAGAAGGTTCAACTGGGCATACATATAAGGTATATAAATATGATCAAATGTTCATGGGGCATTGTCAGAGTGGGTGCAAACTCGCACAATAGCCAAGAGAATATTGAATTCCCATCCTGGAGAGCTCTGCCATATTCTCTAATGGAGCAGCAACAGTCCCCCAAGTGCAGGGCAATGACTAGCGAAGGAGGATGATCCATTCATGCTCTTCATATTGATGACTTTGCTTATGAGACTTTGCTTTTGAAATTGAAAATCAGTCTAGTGTGTGGGATGCCTAAGAGTTGCTTCCTGAGAGCCTCCTTGTTGCTCAAATATGGCCTCTCTCTAAGCCAAACTCAGCATATAAATGCATTACTTTCCCCCCAGGGTGGAATATGACTCCTGGGCATAAGCCTCCCTGAACCAAGGGATTACTATCAAGCACCTCCTAGAAATGACACTGGAAAGAGACCTCAAAAAAAGGGGGGAAAGGGTAAAGACAAATGAATTTACATGGTTGTATTAGTCAGGGTTCTCTTGGGAAACAGAATCAACAGGAGATATCATTCAATAATACGAGATTTTATAAGAATCTCTCATGCAAACTTGCGGATGCACAAGTCCAGGTTCCACAGTCAGGCTCCAAGCCAGGGGCTCTGATGAAAGTCCGATGAAAGGTCCTTGATGAGTTTCTGGGAGAAGTTGACTGTCCAAAGATGAGCTGGGAAATTCTTTTGAGTGTTGAAATCACTTCCCTTTTAAGGTATTCAACTAATTGGATAAAAGTGTCACCCATTGTTGATGCAATCTCCCTGATTAATGCAGATGTAATCAGAAATCCATACAGTAAAATCACTGGTGATCGAAATCCATAAATGCTCTTGTATTAAAATTAGCCCAGTGCTTGCTGGACCTAACAACTGAACACAATTACCTGGCTGAGTTAACACATTAGCCTAACCATCACAGTCCACCTCTTGTCAACTCAGCAACCATACACATTAC
>JAQZBX010078764.1:0-14074 GCA_029593785.1 Cabassous unicinctus
TTCACAGGGAACAACTTTAAGATAAATAAATAGAAAGGTAACACGAACACTTATATTTCTATTATTTGAAAATTGTTTAACTCATAATGACTTTTCACCTGAAGGCCAATAAAAAATCAACAAGAAAGAATATAATGAAACTGCTTAAAAGTATTACAGACTCTTACAATCTGTAATTACTGAGTCAATATACTGGAGAAGATGGAAAGAAAAAAATTGATAAGCCATGACTTGGGGCTAACCTGGAAGAGGGAACAGAAAGGCAAGCGGAGAATTCCTTTGGAAATTTTTTCAGGCAGTCCCAGAAGGAGAGTGAAGAAAAAATATGACAAAAACACTATTTGAAGAGATAATTGTTGAGAATCTTTCATAATTGATAAAAAACTTATTAACACATTAACAAGATTCAATGCATTACAAAACAGATTTAAAACTGTTATGCCAAAAATACATTGAGAAGGATGGAGGAGTAGAAAGCAGTAGGGCACACTCATCCTCCTGAAATGGAAAGAAGACAATTTGGCTTACTGGACACAGAAGAATTGGTGTGAATGCAGGGGAAATAGTACTGGCACCTAGTGAGGGAGGCCATGCCAGGTGCAAGAAAAGTGGTAGGGGAAGCAGCATGGGTGGGTAGTGAGAGAGGCCTTGTTGGACACAAGGGAAGTGGCAAGGGAAGCAGCATAGGAGGCCCATGAAAGAGATGTTCCTGACTTCCAGGGAAGAAGCAGGGTCACAGGGAAAGCTACATAGATGGCTTCAGAGGGAGGCCTACCAGTTGCAGGGGAGGCAGCAGGGGAAGTGGTGCAGGCATCTCATGAGGGAGGCCCTAACAGGTACAGGGAAGTGGTGCAGATGGCTCCTAAGTCAGAGCTTAGTGGAAGCAGCATGAGTGGCTTGTGAGGTAATCCTTGCCAGATGTAAATGGGCACAGGTGAATGCAGAGGGATGAAAAAAAGTGGCGCTTGGACTGAGGAGTCCAGGGAACAACGGTACCTCTTCCAGAGGGGAGCATGAAAGGGAGACTGAGAAGGCATCACAAAGGAATTGGCTCTTTGGAGCTGGTCTGCATACCATTCAAGTATCCCTGGTTCAGGTAGACAAAAGCAATTCTAAATATTTAGAATAAGGTGAAATAAGGGACAAAGAAGAGCTTTAAGACAAAGCCAAACTATAATAATTCCCTAGGCAGGAGAGAGAACTTGGCCATCATAGTAATCTCATCAAGATAATTAGATGCTTAGACATGAGTAAAACATTACAAGAAATACTAAGAAACAGAAATATGTGGCCCAGTCAAAGGAACAAATTAAAAGTTGGAGGAGATGAAGGTTTGGAAGAATAAATCAAAGATTTCCAAACAAATCTCCTAAATCAATTTAAGAAGATAGTGGCAGTTTGAGATTATTTATGAATTCCAAAAAGAAAAAGATTATGTTTGTAAACTAATCTATTCCTCTGAATGTGATACCCTTTAATTGTATTAAATTCAAAGGTTTTAAGCCTACTTGATAACTTCAATTTAGGGCTTTTGAAATGACTACATCAGTTGGTTATGACCCAGGTTGAGTACCCACCCCCTTGGTTGGCTGATATAAATGGACACTCACTCAAGAATGGACAGGAAGAGAAACAGAGCTCTGTCCTGCTTTATGCTTGGGCTCTGTGGAGTGATGAGACATTCACCTGATAGTTTGCAGTGCAAGAGTTTGGGGCAGGCAATAAAGCATAGAAAAAACAAGCCCTATTTCAGAGACTGATATAGGAAGCCCTGAGACACCAGGCACAGATCACTTACCATCTTGCTTCAACACATGGCAGCTGACTTTGGTGAGACTGTGCCTGTTATGATGCCTTGAGTTGAAGTTTCCATGGCCTTGGGACTGTAAAATTTTACTCCAAGTAAATGTCTTTTATAAAAGCCAACAGAATTCTGGTACTTTGCACTAGCACTTCTGTGGCATACTAAGACAAAGATAAAGAAGACATTTAGTGAGCGTACAAAAGAAATTGAAAATATGCATAGAAAAATAACAGAACTCATGGTAATGAAAGGCATTATAGCCGAGATAAACAATAGGCTAGAATCACACAGAGCAGATTTGAACAGGCATAGGGAGAAATTAGCAAATTAGAAAATAGAACATCTGAAATCATACAGATAGAAGAACAGATAGAGGAAATAATTTGAAAATATGAGTAGGGTCTCTGAGAATTGAAGGACAGCATGAAACACACAAACATATACAATATTACTATCTCAACAGAAAAGAGAAAGAAAGCAGAAAGAATGTTTTAGGAAATAATGGCAAAATATTTCCCAACTATTATGAGGGACCTGGATGCATATGGTCAGAAAGCACAGCATATTCCAAACAGAATAAATCCTAACAAAACCACTCTGAGAAACATAATAAAACAATAAAATGCCAGAGATAGTGAAACCTGAAAGCAGCAAAAGTGATCCATCACAAACAAGGAATGTTTGATAAGATTAAATGTTGCTTTCTAATCTTAAACCATGGAGGTGAGAAGGCAGTGGTATCCCTTGGTGCCAGGGAGGTTCATCCCTGGGAGTCATGTCCCATGCTGGGTGGAAAAATGGTGTATTTATTTGCTGAGTTTGGCTTAGAGACAGGCCACACTTGGGCAACAAGGAGGTGCTCAGGTAGTAAATCTTAGGCAATATGTAAAAATAGGCTAAGTTTCAATTTCACAAAAGAAGTTTCATGAGTGTAACCATCAATATCATGGGACTGGCATAATGGTCAGTCCTCCTTCACTAGGCACTCTCCATACATTCAGAGTGTACTTGCCGGTATATTAGAGAATGTAGCAGGACTTTGCAGGAAGACATAACAATATTATTTTGGTCATTGTGGGGGTCTCCAATCACTGAAAAAGTATCTGATGACCACTTGAATATATTCATATGCCATAGAGGCTTGATGAAGGTGCACCCCAACCGCACATCTCCATCACTGATGCCCCACACCAGTGATCCTCCCCTGCCACAGATGTGACACTTCCATGATCCAAAACCTCCCCCAAAACAAAGGAAAAAAATGAGCAATAAAATAATCAGAAAATATAACCATGAATAAAGCACAAAATTAAAATTAAAAATAAAATAAAATAAATGTTTTACTGTGTTTTTCATCACCATAAAATCTATTATCTTACATGTACAGTGAAAATTTCTTCCATATGTTCCCCCAGTGTATTAACTCTATTGTTTAATCTTCAAAGGACTCTGGGTTACAATAAAGTCATACAGAAAATATAAAGTATTTCCACATACCCAACCCTCTTCTCCTTCCCACACTCCCATATTCATAATAGTTTACATGTATATGGTATATTTGTTAGAATTTATGTACAAATATTGAAGCATTGCTCCTAATCATGGTTAATTGTTTACATTATTGTTTACATTTGCATCAAACACTTTTATTGCTTTTGACAAAATTTAAATGGCCTGTATCCACCATTGTAAGAGCATGCAGAACAATAACAATGCCCTAAAAATGCTCTATGTTCTATCTATGGTATTTTTCCCTCACCCTCCCTTTGGAACCTATGGTAACCACTAACTTTCAATTTTTGAAGAATAAAGTTCATAGTTACATACAATAATACTGAGTGCTTGACATGTTTGTCTGATTTGTTGTATTAGGCACTGCTTGTGTTCTTGAGAGATTTTTGCTCCTCTAACTCAGAACATAGCAGAACACCCCAGGACAGGAGTTTAATATTTTCTTGTTTATTCAGTGGGTCTCCAACCAATGAGATAACACATTACAAGATGAACACTTTCAAATTCCATAGGAACATGCCCCATGTGCACCCTATCCTTCATATTCCCCTACCCCTGACAATCTGCACCAGTAACCCTCCCCTGCAATAGTTGCCAAAGAACATACTCACCAATATAGTTTAAACCACAGATTAACAAATCCCCACACTTCACCTGCTCCTTCTTTGAGCCCTCCCCAGTGTTCTATGGATAGTACAACACAACCTCCCCAGACTACTCCTTCTCACATTTCATGACTGTTGAACCCAATCTCATCACTGCACCACTCTCAAAACCATCCATGCCCAATTTACTCCTTCCACCTTATATAGGTTTTGTCCATATTGATCATCAGCTCACCACCCTTTACTCCCTTTCTATCCCTGATAACCTATCTTCCAGACTCTAAATCTTTGAGTCTGCTCTTATTGTTTAACTCCTATCAGTGAGACTGTGTAAAATTTTTCCATCTGTGACTGGCTTACTTCACTTAACATAAGATTCCTCCATGTTGCCCCTTGTGTTAATACTACTATCATTCTTGCAGTGGAGTAATATTCCATTGCATGTATATACCACAATTTGCTTATCCGTTCATCTGTTGATGGACACTTGTGCTGCTTCCACCTTTTCACAATAGTGAATAGTGCCACTATGAACATTGGCGTGCATATATATCTTCATGTCCTTGCTTTCAATTCTTCTGTGTACATACCCTACCCAGGAATGTGATTGATGAGTCGTGAGGAACTGTCCACATTGGCTGCACCACTCTGTACTCCCACAAGCAGTTATTAAGTGTTTGCTTTCCTCCAGATCCTCTCCAACACTTGTATCCCTCTGTTTTTCTTTCTTTTTAATAGCCAACATTCTAATAAGTAGAAGATGATATCCCATGGTAGTATTGATTTGCATTTCCCTAATAGCTGGTGATGTTGAGCATCTTTTCATATGCTTTATAGACTTGTATTTCTTTTTTGGAAAAGTGTCTATTAAAATCTCTTGACTATTTTTAAAATGGGTTGTTTGTCTTATTTATTTTTGAGATGTAGGATTTCTTCATATATCCTGGATATTAGTCCTTTATCAGAAAAATGGTTACCAAATATTTTCTCCCATTGAGTACTGTGGCCATTTGAGATTAGTTATGAATCCCAACAAAAAGAAAGATTATGTTTGTAAACAAGTCTGCTCCTCTGGATGTGACACACTTTGATTTTATAAAATTAAAAGATTTCAAGTTTATTTGATAAAAATCAATTTAGGACTTTTGATTGGAACAAGTCAGTAAGGCACGACTCAGGCTGAGTCACCACCCCCTTGGCAAACTATGTAAGTGGATACTCACTCAAAAAGGCACATGGGAAGAGAGAGAGCTCCATAGATGCCAGAGGAGAGAACTTTGTCAGTTTCGATCCTGGAGCCACAGGAGGAGAGATGAGCCATTTACTGTTAGTTTGAAGTTAAAGATAGTGCAGCTGAGCAGCTGAGAAGCTGTGAGAGTCAAGTCCTATGACAGCTTACAGCTGAGGTCAGGAAGAACTTGGGTCCATGATGCCTCAAGAGGAAGAGGGTGCCCCAGAAGGAGAGACCCAGCAGAGATCAGCAATCATCTTGCTTCAACATATGGCAACTGACTTTGGTGAGAGACTTACCTTGAGTTGGACTCTTTAAGGTATTGTAACTGCAAGATTTTACCTAAGATAAATACCCTTTATAAAAGCCAACCAATTTCTGATAGTATGGATCAGCATTCATTTGGCAGAGTAATACAATTAGGGTGCCTTTTTACTTTCTTGACAAACTCTTTTGACATGCAAACGTTTTTAATTTTGAGGAAGTCCAATTTATCTACTTTATCTCTCATTGCTTGTGCTTTGGATATAAAGTTTATGAAACCATATCCTAGAATAAGAGTTCATAGATGCTTCCCTACATTATCTTCTAGGAGCTTTATGGTCTTGGCTCATACATTTAGGTCTTTGAGCTTGAGTTAAATTTTGTATAAGACATGAGATGGTGACCCTCTCATTCTTTTGGATATAGATTTCCAGTTTTCCAAACATCATTTGTTGATGTGGTCATTCTTTCCCAGTTGAGTGGGCTTCGTGGCCTTGTTGAATATCAGTTGAATGGATATGTAAGGATCTATATCAGAACTCTCAATTTGGTTTCATTGGTCAGTATGTCTATCCTTGTGCCAATACTAAACAGTTTTGAATACTGTAGCTTTCTAATATGTTTACAGCCAAGTACTGTAATTCCCACAATTTCACTTTTCTTTTTCAATATAATTTTGCTATTGGTGGCCATTTCCCTATCCAAGTAATTTTCACAACTAGCCTTTCCAATTCAGTAAAATATGCTCTTATAATTTTTACTGAGATTGTATTAAATCTGTAAATCAATTTGGGTGCCACAGACATCTTAATGATATTTAGTCTTCCAAACCATGAACATGGAATATTTTTCCATTCATTTACATCTTCGATTTTCATTAACAATATTGTGCAGTTTTCTGTGTACAAGTCCTTTAAATCTTTAGTTAAATTTATTTCTAGGTATTTTATTCTTTTAGTTGCTAATTTAAATTTTTTTTCTAGATTTCCTCTTCAAATTACTCACTAGTGGTGTACAGAAATGCTATTGGTTTTTCCGTGTTTATCTTATATCCTGACAATCTACTGTAATTATTTATCAGCTCTAGAAGTTTTGTTGTAGATTTCTCAGGGTATTCTATGTACAGAATCTTTTCATTTGCAAATATTGAAAATTTTATTTCTTACATTGCAAATCGGATGTCTTCTGTGTTTTTTTCTTGACTAAGAGCTTAAGCAAGTGCTTCTAACACAAAGTTATATAAGAACAGGGAGAGTGAGTATCCATATCATTTTCCAGATCTTAAATGGAAAGTCTAGAATTTCACCTTTGAATATGATGTTACCTGTGTTTTTCATATATACCCTTTAACATGTTGAGGAAGTTTACTTCTATTGCTATCTTTTGAACTCTTTTTATCAAGAAAGGATGATGAATTTGGTCAAATACTTTTTCTGCATCAGTAGAGTTTCTTATGTGATTATTGTATTTCAGTCTGTTAATGTGGTGTATTACATTGATTTTTCTTAGGTTGAACCACCCTTGCATAACTTGGATGAATCCCACTTGGTCACAGTGTATAATTCTTTTGATGTGTTGTTGAATATGATTAGAAAGTATTTTGTTGAGGATTTTATCATCCAGGTTCTTTAGAGAAATTGTTCTATAGTTTTCTTTTCTTGTGGTGTCTTTGTGTGGCTTTTTGGTATTAGGGTGATGCTAGCATCATGAAATGATTTAAGCAATGTTCCTTTCACTTATATATTTTGGAAGTGTTTAACTAGGATTGTTGTTATTTCTTTCCAGAATGTTTGGTAGAATTCACCTCTGAAGTCATTTGGTCCTGGGCTCTTCTTAGTTGGGAGGTTTTTGGGGACTAATTAATTCACATTACTTGTGATTTCTCTATTGCATTAATCAATTTCTTCTTTCATAAATGTAGGCTGCTTGTGTGTTTCCAGAAATATGTCCGTTTCATCTAAGTTATCACTCTTATTAGCATACAATTTTTCAAAGTATTCTCTTTTGATTATCTTTGTATCAATGGGATCAGTGGTTATATCCTCTTCCATTTTTTATTTTATGTGTTTGTACCTTCTCTCTTTTTCTTCATTAGTCTTGCTAAAGGTATGTCAAAGTTATTAATCTTCTCAAAGAATGAGCTTTTAGTTTTGTTTCTTTTTCTAGGTTTCTTTTTTTGCTGTTGTTGTTCTCAATATTACTTATGTCTACTCTTGCCTTTGTTATTTCTTTCTTTGTGTTTGCTTTGGGATTAGTTTGTTGTTCTTTTTATAATTCCTCCAGGTGTACAGTTAGGTCTTTGATTTTAGCCCTTTCTTGTTATTTAATATAGTCATTTACGGTTATAATTTTCCCACTCAGAACTTCTTTTGCTGCATCCTATATGTTTTGATATGTTGTGCTTTCATTTTCATTCATTCCAAGGTAGTTAATATCATTTACAATTTCCTCCTTGACTCACAGATTATCTAAGACTGTGTTGTTTAACTTCCATACTTTTGTGTCTGTTCTGGTTTTCTGCCACTTACTGATTTTCAGCTTCATTCCTTTGCCGTCAGAGAGCTTACCTGGTATAATTTCAATCTTTCTGAATTCACTGAGTGTTGTTCTGTGAACTAGCATATTGATCATTCTTGGGAAATAATCAATGTGTGCTCCAGAAGAATGTATATCCTGATTTATTTGTGTGTAATGTTCTGTATATATGAATTAGGTCTAGAGCCTCCAAATTTTTATTCATTGTAGCTGTTTCTTAATACGATGTTTTATCTAAAGGTGATTATGTTATATTAAAACCACCCACTATAATTGTAGAGGCATCTATTTATCCACTTAGTTTTTCCAATGTTTACCTAATGTATTTCAGGGCACCATTTTTTAAGGTGACTAAATTTTTATGATTCTTCTTCTTGATAGATTATACCTTTTATTAATATATAGCATCCTTCTTTGTCTCTTACAAGAATTTTGCATCCAAAGCCTATTTTGTTCAATATTAGTATAGCTTCTCCCACCCTTTTTGGTTATTGTTTGCAATAAAATCATTTTCCAACCATTGACTTGCAACCTCTCTGCATCCCTGGGTCTAAGGTAAGTTTTTTGTAGACAACATATATAATAGTTGGGTAATATTTCCTTATCCATTTTGCCAATCTGTGTCTCTTGACTGGAGAATTTAACCTATTATCATTCAATGTTATTATAGTCAAGGCATTATTTATGTTAGCCATATTTACTTTAGGCCTATATATGTCAGATTTTTTAAACAAATCAATTTTATTGATATATATCAATAATGCATATAATTTATCCACAGTGTACTATCAATGGTGTTTGGTATATTCACATATTTGCTTTCATCACTTCAATCATCATTAAAGCCTTTTCAGTTTTTCAAAATATAATAATAAACAAAAACAAAAGACAAACAAGAAATTCCTCACCCCTGAATCTCTGTTTCCCCTGCTGTACATACCTGCTATTTCTGGCTCTTCTTGCACAATTATTTATTTGTTTATTAAGCAGTTTTATTGAGATATATTCACATAACATATAATCTACACAAAGTGTAGATCATATGTGTACAAAGTGTACAAAGCTTTTTTAGCAGTTAAAATGTCCTTTATTGTAAAATTGCAAAATGAATAGAAAAATAGAAAAATAGATTGAAAAAATAACAAATTTTAAAAGAGAGTGCACGGCCAGGTTATATTTAATATAATCAACTGTAAAAAATAGATACCATAGCAGCAAACATTTATAAATGTAAATAAAAAGTAAAATATAAACAAAGTTATTTAAAACAATTCTAATTTTTATATTAAAACTCTAACTATTAGACATAATAATCTCTAAATATGAAATATTATGGATTTAGTTATTTAACTTCCATTTAAGCCTTAATTTTTTCTAGATAAACATATTCCTATTTTGGAATTCTTCACATCTTATTGGATTGAATTACAGCAGATAACATTTTGTTAACTCATAATTTTATGAAGCAGAAAAACTCCAAATCTTTTTCAAGAGAATCATACTAAAAGATTATAGATCCAGATAGATTGTTTTAATTAAAGAGTATGAATAAGGAAGGGTTAAAGAAATATAAAGTATCCAAAAATATATCTCTTCTCCAGCCCTGCTCAAATAAAAGCAAGTATTGATTTTATATAAGAAACGTACATAATACTGATGGGAACAATTTGCCAGTTGCATTGAGTACTTATTGTTCATATACTATAGTGTTGCTATTTCACATTTACCTGGTTTACTCCAGCTCTTTTTTTGTTACTATTTTCCATGGAATACCTTTTTTCCAACCTTCAATTTAAACCTAGTTGTTTCCTTATGTCTGAGGTGGGTCTCTTGTAGACATCATATAGTTGGCTCATATTTTTTTATCCATTCTAACAATCCTTGTTTTTTGATTGGGGTGTTCAATCCATTAACATTCAGCATTATTACTGCAAGTGCATTACTTGCTTCATCCATTTTGTTCTTCAGCTCTTTCTTGTCATATCATTCTACTGTCTGTCTTCTTATCCTTTAGTTTACCCTTATTAATAATCTTCATTTCTAAACTCTTCCAAATTTTTTGCCCTCTTTTTCCCTTTCAGGCTGCAGCATCCCATTTAGTAACTCTTGCAAATCTGGTCTTTTGGCAACATATTCTATCAGTTTTTGTTTTTTGTAAAGTCTTTGAACTCATCTACATTTTTGAAGGACAGCTTTGTAAGATACAACATTCTTGGCTGGCAGTGGTTTTTCTTTTCTTTTTTCGTGTGCTTTTAGCTCATCTTTGTAATACCCCTGCCTTCTGGCCTCCATGTTTTCACATGAAAAATCAATGCTTGATTTTATTGAACTTCCCTTCTAAGTGATGAATCTCATTTCTCTTTCTACTTTCAGTATTCTCCCCTTCTCTTAATTATTTGACAAATTTATAATTATGTCTTTAGGTAGATTTCTTACAATTTATACTGTTTAGCATGCACTGCACTTCCTGGCCATGTACGTCCATGTTCCTCAAAAAGTTGGGGAATATTCAGCCACTATTTCTTCCAACCTTTTACTGCCTCCTTTCCCTTCTACCTGTGTGCTGGCTAAAATGCATATGTTTGTGCATTTCATGTTGTCATTCAATTACCTGTGTCCCTGCTGAATTTTTTCTTTTTAGCTATCTTTTCTACTATCTGTCTAATTTCAGTTGTACTATATTTGATGTCAATAAATTTTTCCTCTGCCAGTTCAAATCTGCTGTTATGTGTTTGCTGCATTGTTTTGATTTCTTGCATTGTGGATTCATCACCATCAGATCTATTATCTTTTTAGGTATGTTTGTGATTCCTTAAGTATGTTCTCCTAGTATCTTCTTAGTATCCTTTATATCTTCCTTCACTTCACTAAGTAAATTCATGTTATTTTTTGACATCATTGATTAGTTTTTCCACATTATGCATCTCCTTCTGTTTTTTAGTTTGTTCATTATACTGGTCCATTTCTTCTTGTTTCTTAGTATGACTTGTAATTTTTTATTGGTGTCTAGACATCTGTTTATCTTCATGGGCTTATTCAGATGGTTAGCTTCTCTTTCTACACTAGGGTTTTATTTTGTTTATTTTTGTGTGGTAAGGATCCTTTTTGATACTTGCTCCCTCTTATTCTATAGCTTTGTAGTTGTGTCTATGTTTATTTAAAAAGATATTAAAACCAAAGAAAAGAAAAGAGAGATGAAAAGGAAAAAAACAATAGTAATAATTTTTAAAAAGATAGAAAAAGAACCATAAAAGACCCAGGGAAATAATTAAGTAATAAGACTAAAAAATCATAAAACACAAAAAGGAGTTAGAACAAAAAAAGTGTGAATGAAAATAATAAACAAGAAAAAAGAGAATAAAATAAAACACTGGAAAGATAAGAAGAGAAAAAAAAAGCATTAAAATGAAAAGCAATCAAGAAAAGGTGGAATGAAAAATGTAGTGGAAGAAGGGAAAATGAAAGTAAAGAAATAAAGAACCTAAGGAGAACAAATAAGGAAAAGGGAAAAAGGAAACAATGAAAGAGAAACAACAACAAGAACAACAACAAAAACAAAAACAAAATAAAAATCTAAGAAAAACAGGCTTCCCTCTTAGGCCCCTAGTAGTCATCACAGGCTGGTGGTGCTCATCAATCAATCACACTGCAGCCTGCGCTCCACAAGTAAAGTAACCAGTTTTAGTCAATAAAATAAAGGATAAAAAATAAAATAAGAAGATAATAATAATAAAAAAAAAAGATAAAAAATAAAATAAAATAAAAATCTCAGACTATGAGTTCCCTGCTGTAAGGTGCTGACTGAGTATCTAACAACCCAGTTGGTCACTCTCTGGATTCCTTCATTAGCGGGTACCAGGAATCAAACCAGGGACCTTGTATATGTGAGACAGGTGCTCCTACATTGAAGTAAACCCACTCTACAGGTTATGAAGTCTTCTGAAAGCTTATGTGTCTCCCTGTGACCCCTTTCAATCAGGAAAGTGGGGCTTCTAACAATTTGCCAACTATCTCTCTTGGCTTCCTTCTCTTCAGGACTGGTTAGGTACCTGTCTCAGCCCATTCACTGACCTAATTCCTTTCTCATCCAGGGCAGTTGGGTGTGACTGCCATCAAGATCAGATCCTCCTCACCTCTCCCTGGGTCTACTTCAGTGCTGGCTTGGGTCATTTCCTGAGATTCAATGGAAGATCAGCTCTCTATTCTTACTGAAGGGAACTACCCTCCACCTTCCACAACACCCCTCTGACAGGGAAGAGAACGTTCTGTACCACTCAGTTTACTGTAGTAAGCCAGGAGTTTTACCAAGGCTATTCACCTTGACAATGTGGCATATGTGCCATTTTCAGCCATGATTGAGTAAATCATGGTTTTCTTTTGACCTCTTGTCTCTTTGTACCTCTCCCTCCTGGATGATGTGCAGCACTCTCCAGGTCTGCAGATTCCCAAAGCAATTCCCTCAGATTGATTTTTGTCCTTCCTCCTCCGTTGTTTTTGTAAGACCATTGAGCCTTGCCTACCTCCGAAGATTATTTTGGCAAGCGTAGCAAAGAGGGTAAGAAGAGAACAAAAATAAAATATGAAATAAGCCTAGAGATAGAGTGGTTGAAGCAATACTGCATTTACAGAAATAACATTGCATGTTAATATATTAAACACACAAATAAAGAGACATAGATTGGCAGAATGTATTTTTTAAATATGAACCATTTTTATGCCCTCTACAAGAGACTCACCTTATACCCAAGGTCACAAATAGATTGAAAGTGAAATTTTGAGAAATGCTATTCCACTCAAATAGTATCCAAGAAAACTTGGGATTGCTATACTTATGTCAGATAAAATAGTCTTTAATACAAAACTGTTGTAAGGGACAAAGAAGGTCACTATATATTAATAAAAGTGACACTCTACCAAGAAGAAAGAAACATAAAAAGAAAATATTTTTCTTTTTACTTCGATACACCATTCTCAACAATAGACAGAACATTTTGATAAAGGATCAGTTAAAAAGTGATCTTGAATAATACATTAGAAAAACTAGACCTAAAAGTTATATACAGAATATAACATCCCAAAATAGCAAAATATACATTGATGTCAAATGCTCATGGATGATTATTCAAGATAGACCACAAGTTAATCATAGAACATGTCTCAATGATTTTAGAAAGATTAAAATAATAAAAAAAAACTCTTTGTCTCTTTCCACAATAGAATTAATCTGAAAATAAATAATGAATAAAAGGCATAAATACACCTAAATTCACAAATATATGAATTTTAAACAACAAACTCTTAAAATAGTCAGTGGGTAAAAGGAGAAATTGCAAGACAAATCAGTCACTATCTCAAGAAAAATGAGTATGAACACAACATTTCATACTCATTTTGATATGTTGTGGGATGCATTGAAGGCATTGAAGGCAGTAGTGAGAGGGAAAAGTATAACTCCAATTGCCTGCATTTAAAAAGAAGAAAGAGCTAAAATCAAAGACCAAATTGCACACCTGGAGGAACTAGTAAAAGTACTGCAAACTAATCCCTAGGAAGCAGAAGAAAAGAAATAGCAAAGATTAGAGCAGAAATAAATTATGTCAAGAACTACAGCAACAGAAGAAAGAACAATAGAGGGAATTAACAAAACCAAAAGCTGGTGTTTGAGATAAAATTGACAAACCCTTAGATAGAATAGCAAAAAATAAAAATAAAAATGGGAGAAGAGGCAAATAATTTCAGAAAAGAGAGAGGGGACATCAAAACTGACCCCACTAAATTAAAAAGGTCATAAGAGGATATGAAATTCTGCATGTCAACAAATTGGACAACTGAGATTAAAGGGATGAATTCCTGGAAATACAGAAACAAACTAAACTGATTCTAGAATTAATAGAAAACCTTAATAGATGAATGACAAGTAATAATGAGATTGAATTAGTCATCAAAAATCTCTGAAAATTAAAAGCCATCATATCAGATGGCTTCACAGTTTAATTCTACCAAACATTCCAAAAATAACTAATACCAATCTTACTCTAATTCCTCAAAAATCTGAAGAAAAGGGAGATTGCCTAACACATTCGGTGAAGAATCAGGCTACTATGAAAGCCAAAAAAAAAAAAA
>JAQZBX010078765.1:0-14070 GCA_029593785.1 Cabassous unicinctus
CCCCTTCTCTCCCCCCTCCCCCACCTTTGTTTGTGTTTGCTGTTTGTGCTCTGTGTCTGCTTGTCTTCTTTTTAGGAGACACCAGGAACTGAACCCAGGACCTCCCATGTGGGAGGGAGGCGCCTAATTGCTTGAGCCGCATCCGCTCCATTTGTTGTGTCTCTTGTTGTGTTTTCTCATTGTGTCTTCTTGTTGCATCAGCTCTGCATGCCAGCCCGTCATGTCAGCTCGCTGTCTTGCTTGTCTTCTTTAGAGGAGACACCAGGAACCGAACCTGGGACCTCCCATGTGGTAGGCAGGGGCCCAACTGCTTAAGCCACAACCACATCCCTAGCCAGTATATTTTGATTCTTTGTGTACCATCTGGAGTACAAGGCAGAAGAATACTGATGGAATACAGAATTTTACAAGGCCTAGCAAAAGAAGGCTGATATGTAAGCAGCATAGTTTCATCTGTGAGAAAAGCTTAAAATGGAAAGCCTCAGGATTGATTTGATGGAGAAGGATCCAGGTATTAATATATAGAATGGAAGTACTTCAGTAAAGAACCAGGCATGGTAGTCCCCTACCAAGAAATTTTCCTTGAAGCTCTTCACTTCATTTTGGCAGCCTAAGTACATCCTGGCAGCTGAGCTATATGTCTAGAGTCCATGGGAAAATGCTGCAAGAAAAATCCATGGATGCCGTAGAATAGGATGTTCTGGGTTGAAGGGTGGGTGTCTTGTTTTCGGGGTTGGGATCATCCAGCTGTAAGAGATGTGACATCTGAGTATGGTGTTGTAGAAATGTGTGGACTTGGGAGTCAGACCTGGGGTTTGACTTTTGGGTCTGCCAATCACTCTATCCAACATCTCTGAGCTTCAATTTCTCTATTTGTAAAACAAGAATAACAGTACCTACCTCATAAGATTATTGTAAAGACTAAATAAAGTACTGTTGAAAAGATTACATAAGTTACTAGCATAGAATTTGGCTTATAATGTATGATCAACAATTGAAAGTTTTTTCCCTGAGCTTTTCACCATGTATGCCACCTACTTATCAAACTGGATGCTCAGTGGAGCATAAGTTCATCTATACTTAGAGAACCGTAAGACAGGTTCTTGACCTTGCCTGCACATTCAAATCACCTGGGGACCTTTAAAAAATGCTATTTCCCAGGCTGTACCCTAAACTAAATAAATCAGAATCTCTGGGGATGGAACTGGACATCAGTCTGTTTTAAAACTCTCCATTTTGTGAAATGCTGATTTATTCCCTCCAGAAGAAGGAGAAAAGAAATTAGACCTGTGGTTTAAGATCACCTGATCTGGATGGCTATATATTTGAAAAATGTCTTGAGGAATAAAGGCTAGAGCTTGAGATGGGGAGAAGAGTAGGGCATAGTGAGCATAACCTGGAGGGAGGTCACTATGATGAGAATGGGGTAAGGTCAGTGATGAGGTCATTAATATAGATCCTGGGTATATACAGAATTTGCTGTAGAGATGGAGGACTTTGAGCCTCCTAGGCAGGTCCTTTAATCTAGGACAGGCAACACAGATGATGGTGTCTTTATTGCTTTACTACATGGTAAATCTTGGGCCATTACAGAGCTGATGGCAATGGTGGGGTGGGGAAATCTTTTACAATCTGCTCTGCTCCATTGGTTGGGGAGGGCTATCAAAGTCATGACCGAAGTGTATCCATTTGGGTGTTCTCCAGTGGGAATGCATGGGCAACAGGCCTTTGATAATGAAACCTCCCATGGCCTGTCAGAGTTATTGTGGCTGCTCTGACCACATGATTGGTTTTGTTGGTACTGCCAGATGACAAAGGTGAGGTTCAAGCCCATCTTAGTATTCCTTAAGTGAATCACTTGGAATAGGAGGGGTGGCATGTCTGGGCCAGGAATTTGAGCTTTAAGAGACTGGATATTTTCTAGTAGGACAACTCTGGTTTCTAGAGATATAAGTAATTCAGAAGTTGAAACCACCATAATACTTTAGTCGTTGGATGCCAAGACCCAGTGTAGTGGTAATGGCCAGGAATATCTTTTGCCACATGGGGTAATCTGTCTTTAATTGGGTTCCTTTTCTTGAGAAGCAGGCATACATAAGTGAGAGACTGCATCCAATAGACCTTCTGAGAAAGGAAGCCATGCTGGAGGGATTGGTCTCTGTCTCAGAAGATCTTATGAGTTAGGGTAAATAAAGACTGTGGCCAAAGATAACTAATGCTTCAGGTTCTTGAATGCCTTTTCAGCCATGGGAGGCCACTAGAACTTTTGCATAGAAAGCAAATTGAGAGGAGCTTGGGCCCAGCAGGATAAAACTGGATTAGGTCTTTTCTGCTTTGTGGGATGTCGATTGTTGGACCTTATTCAAAAAGTTTCATATTGTACTGATATGGGGTTCTATGCCTATATATAAGGATGTCCAGTCCATCTTTCTTCCTGCTTTTGGGAGATGTCAGAAATACAATTCTATATAATTGATATGAGTTTAGTAGTGAGACTGGATTCCCTGGACCCCAGTGGGCTTCTCTTTTGTATGCAATGTGTTTTTTAATCTATAAGAGTTGTTTTGGGACCGGTGTTAGGAAGCTGGATGATACAGTGTGTCTTACAAAGACGTATCTGCCATTACTGTAGTTGCAGCCTTCTGGAATACTGAATGGAGTGTCATTCTTGGGGATGTGATAGGTAGTCACACACAAAAAAAGTGAATAAAAGACTTGCCCAAGCTAGAAATATGTATGGCCCAATTGAGATTAGAAAATATGAATCTGTGGTAGATCCAATCAATGTAGCTTTGTGAGTTTATCAAACAACATTCAGAAATGCAAGTACAGAAGTAGACAAAGAGGTTATCACATTATCAGGATTGGGGATTGCTAAAGAGTGACAGAGGAAAGACAAGGGTATTAGTTTATCTAATCTCCAGCAAGCACACCAGTTAAATGGCTAAACATTGTTGGCTATGTAAAGAGACAGGGGATTCAGAGACAATGCAGGGTTCAATCACTAGAAGTTTTGAAGTGGACGGAGAGCCAATTATGTACGAGTGAGGAGTGGAATGGGGTAGGATAGGAGACTCAGGGTGAGGAGGGAAGCATGTGGAAAGTTAGTAGAAAAACTTCAAGTGGTGACAGTTTAGTTAAAGTTATAAAAGGATATTAAAATAGGAGTGCTGCCTGAGCTCCTTAGACGAGATACCAGAGAGGAGACTTTGTAGGACTTGTGTAAAATATAGGAGGTGTGAACAGGGTGGACTACTCTTGAATTCTCACTCAAATTAAAGGCATAAAAGAGTCAGGAGTGAAGACTGGGACAGTCAAGAGTAAAGTCCAGGAAAGGTTGAAGAGGGTCTTTGAATAGAGTTATTGGAGTGCTGTGAGTATGTCAGTCACTAAAGTAGAAGAGAAGGGGGCTTGTCCTTCATCCAAAGACTAGGAAAATGAGATTGTAGTTTGGGGGGGACACAGTCTTCCACCTGAAAAATCGACAAGGTTGATGAGAGGTTGCTGCTTTGTTGGGCTGGGCCTAGATCCCCGGAGTTTGTCAGGGCAAAGAAGGCATGAGTATTTTCTGCAAACCATATGTGGATCCCTCACAAAACAGAGCCATCAGGGCTCTCCTGGACCTGACCGAGATGACCACCAAAGGGATGAACAGATTTCAGCAAAGAAAAGCTAAAGGTCATGCTGGATTGTTAGGGTAAGTGACTAACTGGACTAGAGATGCAATAGTCTGGGTCTAAGTAACTGCAGTTGAGAAATTCCCAGAACTGGAGATTTATGCGGAAAAAACCTTCATAAGTGCCCATTAGAGGAGTCAGCTTTTAATACCTGTGAGGTGCAGAGAAAGTGATGGCATCTCATACCAGGACCAACAAATGATCTGTTCCTCATCCCATTCTCTGCCCCTGGAGAGGCCAGAAACAGGTTAGCAAGATCTGAGGGTTAAACATACAAGGAAGGGAAAGAGAGAAGTGACCACACTCTTACCTTAAATGCAGGCTTCCCTATCTACAGCACATACAAACTGAGAGGAGAGGGAAAAGCCTTCCTTCAATTTAAGTCAAGTTCCAAATTTCAACCATTATACATGACTGGATTTTTTCATTCCTAACTGGAGGGCCTTCTCTTATCTAAGAGTGACCAGAAATAAGGTGGAATTCTCCAAGTTTTCAGTCAGGGATAGAAAAACCAATACCCTACCGAGTGTTTTCAAAGGGACAGTGGAAAAAAATAAATAAATTAAGCTGTTTTAGGTTAATACCAAAAGGCATGTGTTTTATTTTGCTAAAAGCTGCTGGGAGCAATATACCAGAAATGGGTGGGCTTTTATAATGAGAATTTATTAAGTTATAAGCTTACAGTGCTAAGGCTGTGAAAATGTCCAAAGTAAGGCATCATCAGAGATGCTGTCTCACTGAAGGTCGGCTGCTCGTGATCCTGGACTCCTTCCAGGTGGCAAGGCACATGGAGGCACCTGCTTCTCTTCCAAGTCTTGTTTCTTCAGCGTTTGGCTGCTCGGTCTGTGGCTTCCTCTCTCCTGGGTTCCTCTCTGAGCTCCTGGGTTCCTTCTCTCCATCTCTGCGGCTTTTTCTCTGTGTGTCTCTGCTTTCAGTCTTCGGTTTATCAAGGACCACCCTGGGTCACGCCTCACTGAAATTATCCAATCAAAGTACCCCCAACTGACCAATCCAATCAAAGGGTCCCACACCCATGGGAATGGGTTAGCTTCAAGAACATGGTCTCTTCTGGGATCCACAAAAAGCTTCAAATTGTCACAACTTGCTTGTTCAACATGCTGGGACTCTATCACTAAGCACTTACTTTGTATAAAGATGAACTTAATGACGGTCCTCCCTGCAAGAGTCTATGAACATAATGTAGTATGATATATGCAGCAATAGAAGTAATACATGCAAAAATTAAAAGAAGTACTATAGTAAAAATAAAGATGTGAATCACTTTTCTTCAAGGGGTGGGGAAAGACCGAGAATCACAAGGAAGGTGAAACCCAGCAGAGTTTGAGAGAAGTATAGATGTTCACTAAGTGGACAAAGCAGAGAAAATTATGTCAAATCTAAGCTCTGGAGGCATGAAAGAGTATAGTGTGTATGTGGGAAAACTACATGCAGTGTGCAGGGCATACAGATTCAGCTGGGTGATTAAAATGGAAGTGAAATAGAGGTCCTAGGTAACCTTCCTAAAAGAAGGTTAGACCGGGGCTCTAGGCAGGCTCACCAGTGTAGAGTTAAAAGAATTTTTAAAATGGACATGCACAGTAAGATGCCAGTTATTTCCGCATCAATCAATCTCTCCCTCTCCTAACCCTTTTTGTGAAATTTGCCAATGGCCCCTTTTTAGAGAGTGCTGAGAGAATAGTAAGGGAACACTTTCCCACCCCAGTACCCATAGTTGATGGAACCAGGCTCTACATCTGACATAAGCTGTGTCAAACACTCTCCTAAGAATTTAGAATTGGAACATTGAGAGACCAGGTCATTTAGATAGGAGTGTTGAACTTTCAAGGACATGTAAATTTCACAGCCAAGGCTACCATTTGGAAGTGGCCTTTTTGGGGCTAGTGAGGCAATGAGGGGCAAGTAGAACTAGCTGATCTCTAAAAAGAAACAGGGAAATGCAGCTGATGCACAGAGAGAATCAAAGACAATAGACCATGTAGTCTCAGAGAGAAAGAGATGGAGTCAGCGGCTGTGTTGGCATTGACAGCTTTCTGGGCCCCTGTTTTAGTACCACCTTAGGTCTGGCTGCCACTTCCTATCCTTGAGTTCCCTCATTTCCTTTGAGTTTTTGTAGTACATTCATCTCCACCTAAGTGCTTTCTTTTTTCCCTTATACAAAACTAATGAGCCTACTCATTTTCTCCCCTTCTAGATGTTCTTGTCCTAGTAAAACCACAAACCTTCCACACTAGGAACACTCACGTGTAGCAAGTACACATACTTAACTCACTACAGCTTAACTATGCCAAGAAAAAGTTTTATTTTGCCTAGAGTCTTCAACTATGTGTTAGGTATCTCTTACTGTATAACAAAATACCCCCAAACTTATTAACTTAGTCAAACAACAAGAAGCGTCTATTTCATAGTTTCTGTGGGCTAGGAATTTGGGCAATTCTGACCTGGGGTCTCTCACATGGTTGCAGTGAAGATATTGGCCAGGGCTGTGATCATCTGGATCTGCTTCTGGCTCAGTCATATTGGTTGGTTGGTGCTCGTTCTTGGTGAGAGGACTCGGTTTTCCACATGTGGGCCTCTCCAAGTGCTCCCTACCACATGGTGACTGGCTTCCCCTGGAATGAGTAATCCAAGAGGGAGAGAACCAGGTGGAAACTATCCTTATGATCTAGTCAAAGAAGTTGCATAGAATCACTTCTGCCACAGTCTATTCTTTAGAAACAAGTCTGGTCCACTTCAAGGGGAGGGAAATTAGGTTCCACCTTTTGAAGGGAGGTATATTAAAGAATATGTGGACATATTTTAAAACCACTACGACTTATTAGGTTGCAGGGAAAATAGCCTAAACAAACATACAAAAACCCAAAAGATGAATCTGGTTTCAAAAATAGTTCAATCTAAACATTTAAGCAGCTCCTTTAGATAGTATAAGTCTCCTTTGGATAAAAGTGTTTCATCTTTCATATTGCCTCCCAAGGAGGCCCTGTCGTCTCCTCTGAAGGTGACATCCATTTATATAGGGGAGGGATAACTTATAAATTCTTACGGCATTGGTGAGAGAAGGGGTGACCCTGGCTTCATTATGGACCTAGAGGCACTGGCTGGTGCCTTCAGTTATCTACCTGGTTGCTGGGTAGCCTGCTGGCCTATGATGATAGAGCCTGTAGCTGGTGAACTCATGGCCCATTGTTTGGCTCCAGGCAAATCTCCCAGAGAGTATTGGCCACCTTCCCTTTGCGGACTGTTTCCCTTTGGCCCCTGCTATGGAGTCACCTTGCCTGGCTGTGGCATCCCACTGGCTGTCAGTTCAACATTTGATCTTCAAGGGAAAGGAAGAAGGCTTGGGACCATTGACTTCTCTCTCTGTCTGCCCACGCTGCTGGGGGCTTGCCAGTGACCCAAAGAGCTACAGAAAGTGTAGGGAATGAGATATGCACAGTCATCCCAAAAAGGGAACAAAGGCACAGCTCCCTTGCCCTGAGTGCTCCTCTTATTGTGAAGATAGCTCATTGTGGCAGGCAGAATAATGGGCCTCCCAAAGATGTCCACATCCCAATCTCTGGCACTTGTGGATATGTTATCTTACATGGCAAAAGGGACTTTGCAGATGTGATTAAGTTAAGGATCTTGAAATGGGGAGATTATCCCAGATAGGCCAAATGTAATCAAAGGTCTTTAAAAGACTCTTTACAGGCTGAGATCAGAGTCAGAAGGAGATGTGAGTAGAGAAGAATGAACAGGGAGATACAAAGTTGTTGGTTTTGAAGATGGAGAGTCTCTCTATTGAAAAGGGACTCATTTCCCTTTGCAGTTTGTATATACTCTACCAACATCTCATACCCCAACAGATTTTCATTTAATGGTTTAAATACCACTATGATCTTGCCTGAAGCAATTATTTCATTGAGAGCTGCAAAAATGGTGGTTTCTAACTATGATGTTCTGCACTTGTTAGCTGACATTATTCTGTAAAGAAGAACTTTCTTTCCCACCCCATGGCTCCCTAGTCTGTCTGCTTGATGTCTCTACTCCTTGCTTCTGCTCTGCTCATTGTGTCCACTTGTTGTCTCTGCATATCTTCTTTAGGCAGCACCAGGAGCCAAATCTGGGACCACCCATGTGGGAGGTGGGTGCCCAACCATTTGAGCCACATCTGCTCCCTGCTCGTTGTGTCTGTTTGTTCATCAGCTCGTTGAGTCTGCTTGTCTTCTTTAGGAGGCACTGAGAACCGAACCCGGGACCTCCCATGTGGGAGGCGGGCTCCCAATTGCTTGAGCCACATCTGCTTCCAGAACTTTCTTTTAAGAACGTTATTTTAATTTAATTAATCTCAAAGGATAATTTGATTGTGGTTTGCTTTCAGTTTTGCTTTAAACAATTGAAAAGCTCCTGATTAGTAAAAGGATTTGTTACCCAATTATTAGAGCCATTCATTTTCTCAATACCATCCCCAATATTTCCAGGTGTCCCTTTGTTTGGCCCCTAGAAAGTTTTAAAATCCAGGCACTGAACCATTTTGGGATGTAAGGTAAAGGTGGGTGAGAGATCCACCATTCTGCAATAAAATAGGAGAAAAACTATTAATTGGGAACTGAGAAGCAATATGTTGACATCTTGACTCCACCAATACTTAGGAAGATTAGTTTTAGAAGGCATACTTTATGGAAGTTGAGGATCTAGAAATCAGTTCCCATAAAACTGTCTGCATGATCCAGGACCCCTTGGAAGGTTTTTCTGTGCCCCAGTCTATAAACGCTGTTCTGTAGTACAGAACACTGAGCAAATTCTTCTGGATTTGCTTGATGACAAGCTAAATGCAGAAATAAAGGAGATTAGAGAATGGCTTTCAAAACAATAGCGTGGTTTTCAAGCTGTCTTGCTGTACAATCCTATTTTCAATTTCAGAAGATGAATATTAATTCCTTTTCTCTTCCCATTCCTTTCATAACTTTAAAAACAGAGCCATACATCCCATCTCCAGGGCAAATGGAATCCCTAGACAGAAGAGAAAAAATACCACAGTAATCATTTTCAAAATATTATCCCAGTTACACAAATGTTATAGGGTTTTATGAGTTTGGATAGAAGATAACTATTTCTCTATCTTCTTCCAAATGGCCAGGAATAAGTTTAGTGACTACAAATTTAACTTTTTTTTTTTTTTTTTTAAGATTTATTTATTTATCCCCCCCTTGCTGCTTGTATTTGCTGTGTCCATTTGCTGTGTGTTTTTTCTGTGTCTGCTTATCTCACCCTTGCTGTGAGGTCTTGCTGCATCAGCCCACCACGCCGTGCGGGCCGGCCTGCCCTCACAAGGAGGCCCCGGGAAGCGAACCCGGGGCCTCCCATATGGTAAATGGGAGCTCTATCGATTGAGCCACACCTGCTTCCCAAATTTAACATTTTTTAAGGAACAAAATTAATATATTATATAAGTTTCATAGCCCTTCTTAATAATATTCTAGGTTATGACTCCTTGTAAATTTTTAAAATTATTTTATCATTAAGCCATGATGAACACATTCAGTCATCATAACATGATTGAGGAATTTTATGTATTTTTTGTCTCAAATAATTTAAGCCAGTCTTTGTGGTTTCTCCTGTCTGAAAGTCCAGAGTAGTGAATCACATCACATTATTCCTATAATAAATCTTAATATTTACATATATATATATCTGTTCTGTCAGTTCTGTTTCTCTGCTTAACTTCAACTAATATAGCATCTGTCCTTCCCTTCCCCAGAGGGATCCTTATCCAGAAACTCCAGCAAACTCCCAGCCCTACCTGAAGGGTCCTCTCCTGTTAAGATGGTATTTTTCCTCACAAAGACCTGGATGGTGAGTTGGGGGTGGGGGACATTCTTATCAAGAGTAAGACCCTGGCTTACTAGACATTTTCAGAAATGACTTGAAAGAAGCTTAGTGTAAATTTTAATTATATATTTAATATTTATGTTATAAATAATATAATAATTATTTGTTGAATTAAATGTCTTAGGTAGAACCAAATTGAATTCAAGTGGTTAATTAAATACTTTTAGGTGAAATTGGTCCAAATTACGAGTATAGGAAAGATGAGCTACAGAGTTGTTTTAGTTTAGTCCCTTATTTATGACGCAGAATAGTATGGTATAGAGCACGGCTCTAAAGTCAGTTTAAATGGTTCCAAATCTTCCCACACTAACTAGCTGTGAAACTTTGGGCACATTATTTATCCTCTCTGAGCCTGTAAAATAGGAATGTTAATACCTATCTCATTGGGTTGATGGGAGGATTAAATGACTCATGTATGTAAACATTTGGCACATATTAAGTGCTTAGTAAATGTTAGTTGTTGTTTTCATTGTTGGTTATCACTGACTAAGAGAAGATAGCTGAGTCACCAATCTGCTGCTCTCTAAAAATTTCTTCAAACATATCCAGCTTTCCTGATAAATGAATTTCCTGAAAGTGCAAGTGTTAGAATTAACAAAGTTGAATTTCTCTGTGAGTCTTATGTAGGAACACTAGAATTAACCTGACTCTGTTCCTAAAATAAAAGTAGAAAATATATCTTAAGCTGTTGATGTTTGAGCAGAAAGGATCTTCAATTTCTTGAAATTATGCTCCAGCGCCCCATGCTCTCTTTTCTTACAAAATTTGCATTTCTGTACTTTGCAAGTCAGCATTTCTCACCCAAAGAATAAATATTCATAATTGCCTTGGTTAGGATTCTGAATCAGAAACAATCAATTATATGCTGGCCTTAATGAGACAAATGTGTAACTGGTCTAGATTCCTGATTTGTAGTCCAAATGCTATCCAAGGTACTGACTTTATTAAGAAAATTTATAGTTATTTAAAATAATTATCAATTCACATTAAAAACTATTTGTCTTTTCTCCCATAAAATGTTCTCCCCCGCCAAGATGGCTCCCTTGTCTGTCTGCTTGCTGTTTCTGCTTATTGTCTCTGCTCATGTCTGCTCATTGTCTCTGCTTCTTGTGTCCGCTTGTTATCTGCTCGTCTTCTTTAGGAGGCTCCGGGAACCGAACTTGGGACCTCCCATGTGGGAGGCAGGCACCCAACTGCTTGAGCCACATCCTCTCCCTCCCAAAAATTTTAAAGCATTCACAAGTTGTTCCTAGTGTCAACAATAATGTGTGATTCTAGAAGCAAAGAAGACAAACGGACACAGCAAGTGCAAACGATGAGGGGGTGGGGAGAGAGAAATAAAATAAATTTTTAAAACAACAAAAAAAATAATGTGTGATTCTAAAATATTTCCCACTTAAGTCTGTTAGGACTTGGCTGAATGGCTTCCCAAAAGTCACTATGTCCAACGTGAGGCAAAATATCTTTCTTGTGTTCCTACCAGAACAACTCTGGGATAGAACTTCACAGTCATTCTGTGAAGATGGAATTTTCATTCCCTTGTACCTAAATAGATTCTTAAGGAAAGAAGTAGTGGAGGATGGGGGAGAGTTACCATTGCAGTGTCCATACTATATTCATAGAAGTCTTTCAAGATTTGAGGTCAGCAACAATCCAGTAATGAAAGGGCCCATTAGGTAAATTTGGCTTTGAAAATGCTAATTGAAAGTCCTTCTCAGCAATTCAGTCCTTTTCCCTCTTCCTTTCTTTAGTCAGCAGGGTCCCATGGTGACTGGTTTAGAAAGAAATTGTCCCCTTCAGCAGTTACCTAGCACCATGGCAACCATGACGTCAGCTGAGCAGGATAGACCCAGCACAAAACAGCTCCAACCAGGCTCCCTTCCTGTCTCTCTAATTCAGCCCTGCCCAAGGCCTAGGAATGGGGCTAAAGTTATCTAAACTTATACACCTGGGAATTCCTACGGATTTCGGTGGTTTTGCCTATAAGCATAGACATATGGGATTATATTAAGCTATGTTAGGAGAATTCCCCTCCTCCCAAAAAGCATAGAACATATTTAAGGGGTGGAGATGGAGGGGTTGGGCAGGGGCAGGAAATTAAGCATGAGATGGTTCAATAAAATATAAAAATCATATTTGTGTTTATAAGGCAGCAGTAAGTTCAAAATAGGGGAATTCAGACTCCTAAATATATGGCCTGACTTATATTTAGGCACAAAACCTCAGGGAAATAAGTTTAAATATTTTTATTTACCTGAGAGTAAAATAAACAAATAGCTTTAACCAGCTCTGAAGAGGGTGTGGTGCTGTCCATGGTGCTGAACACTATTGTCCCAGATGTGCTTGGGGGCTCCGGAGGGAGGTTAAGGAACACCTTGCCATGTCAGGATAAAAAGAAAGAGCGGCTGGGAAGAACGCATCATTTCCCTTACATATGGAACAAATCTGAATGCCCAGGATAAAACCTTCATATGGAAAAAAAACAAAAAAGAATGGAGAAGGCTGGAGATTTGGGTGGTTTAATCGTTCCCTTTTCATATGGAGATTTTTGGTCAGAGCCAATCAGGTCAGAGATTTCTGCTGCTTTGTTCCTGAAAGGAAAACTGGGGAAGGGAGAAAGATGGCCATATTCTCCCCTTGAGCCACATGATCCTTTTCCCATGTGACACATTCCAAAGCCTTGGAAAGGAGAAGGGGGGTATACCAAGAGAGTGGGGTTGGGGGCGGGAAGATGGTTTAACAGTCAACCCTGCACAACGTCATCTTGTCTTCCTACCAGGAAGCAGGCTGTGAGCCAAGGGGAAGGCAGAGGACAGAAATGAATGTGTTCTAAAGCTTTCCTGGTTGTTTATGGCATTATTTTAAACTCCTATGCAAGGGCTACTGCTGACCAAGAAGACCAAGGAGATGGCCTCTGGAATCAAGTCCGGATGAAGGTATGTGATAGAGAACCTGTGGGATCGTGGCTGAAATTTAGCTCAGAGGACATACCTTCTTTTTTCCAGGCAATTTGGAGATTTTCTTCTGGCTTAGATGCTGGTTAGGGGTTTTAGATTTGTTACAGGTTCAGAAAAGATGCCTAGGCAGTTCTGTAAAATGGATAATTCACCAGAGTAAGTGCCTGTTGAAGAAAATTTGCATGGAAATTGTGTAGAGTGATAATGAATAAAACAAAGCACTCATTGATGAAAAGGATATTTTTTCTTCTTTGAATTCTGGAAAGAGAAAAGAGAATATTACTGAAACCAACTAGATTTCATTTTCACTGCAATAAAATCCTGTTTCATCCCACTTGAACTGCTTATTCTCTGCCCATGCTCCCAGAGGTTATTGGCAGTGGCTTAGGGAGCCTGGGTGGGCAGACGTGCTGTTCCTTTGTGCTATGTGATCATCTTCATTCTGATGTTCTTGTACCAGGAGTGCTTGTGATTGCTCCCAGCTTTGGTTTAGGACAGTAGACACAGCTGCAGAATTCCAAATCTTATAGAATTGCTAGCAAGAAAGGCCCCAGAAAGTTCTCAAAGGAATCTACTAAAGTTACAGGCTAAAATAATCTTCCATGCCCTCAAATCTTGGCATATTTTACTATTTCTCCCCAACACAAAGATGGGAGATATATTAAAACTGTATTCCGTCTTTATTTAACACATATTGATAAAGTTCTTGCTGTGTGCAATGCACCGTTCTAAGCATAAATTATCAGTCATTTAATCCTTAAAACAATCCTATGAGGTAGGTACTATTATTACCCACATTTTACAGATGAAGAAACTGAGGTGCAGGGAAGTTAGGGAATTTTCACCTAGGAAATAGTAGAGTCAGGATTTGGACCCAAGAAGCCTGACCACAGAGTCCATGGTCTTGAACCTCTGAGCAATGCTGCGTCCCTACTCAGGTTATTTCAAATGATGTTTGAGATTTCACAGTCAATTTGGCTACCTCAGAAATTTTGTTCAGGTGAGCCTACTGGAAGAGCGAATCAACTTGCTCTGCTAAAACAGGTCCCTAGTGAAATATCAATTTAATCTTGAATTATCTTAATAGTCACATTTGTACCCCCAAATAACCCAGTAAGTAATCTCCTGCTCTTTTCTTCTTCTTGTGCTGTATAGATATCTGGTAGTAAAACAGTTTCTATGGTGACCAAATGATGTTTAAAGGAAAAAAAAAAATAGAATTACATCATGGTTGATTCTTTTTTAATTGAACCCGGAAACATTCTTTTTTTTGGGAAACATTCTTGCATCCTCAGAACCTAGTAACTATATTAGCCTAAGCATATTGTCTTAAAAGGCACTTTGTTCTCAAAATAAAATAAATAGGTAATTAACACCACTCAATTATATATTTGAATGTGGTTAAAAAGAGAAATTTTAAGTTGTCTATGTTACTAGAATACAATTTTTTAAATAAATCCACGGAACGACACAATACAGTGAACCTTAAGATAAACCATGGATTATAGTTAATAGTACAATTATAAAAATATGCTTTCATCTATTGT
>JAQZBX010078766.1:0-14073 GCA_029593785.1 Cabassous unicinctus
AAACAACTATACCATCTAGTTGTTGTTTTTTCAAAAAAAGTAATTGCTAATATTTTAAAAAGATTTTTTTTAAAATTTTATTTATTTCTCCCCACCCCCTTGTTGTTTGCACTTGCTGTGTCTGTTTGACTTCCTTGTTTCTTTAAGAAGCACCAGGAGCTGAACCCGGGACCTCTGATGTGAGAGGGAGGTGCCTAATTGCTTGACCAACCTCTGCTCCCTGCTTTGTTGTGTCTCTCATTATGTTTTTCCTCCCTGTTCTCTTGTTGCATCATCTTGTCACATCAGCTTGCTGTGCCTGCCCGTTGTGTTGGCTCACTGTCTTCTTTAGGAGTCACTGGGAAACTCTGCTCCCTGCTTTGTTGTGTCTCTAATCACATTTATTTCATCTTTTGTCTCTTGTTGTATCAGCTCGCCGTCTTCTTTAGGAGACTCCAGGATCTGTACCAGCAGCCTCCCATGTGATAGGCGGGAGCCCAGTTGCCTTCCCCATCTAGTTTTTAATTACATACACTTGCTTACTCTTAAGTGGCATTACATGTAGAAGAGCCTTACAGGCTAAAGAGCATAAAAATGTCTGGCATATAGTAGATACCCAATAAATATTCATTCATTCATGTATTTATCTATTCATTGTTATTGTTATTTTGGGAATTGTTTTCTTCCCAAAAAGGCTGGCAGCTAACTGAGGGAAATGATTATTTTGGTTCCTATTCTATGTGTCCCCCACAGGGCCTTGCACCCTGGAAAGTACTCAGTAGATAATCAATAGGTACTTACTGACTGAATGATTGATTGACTAATGCTCTTTGCATTTGGATTCCAAGTACAGAAGCCCTTGAGGATGCCCTAGTTTTCCTCCCAATGATCTGAAATTGACCTCTACTTCATGGTGGAAAATTCACTGCTCTTTTGCAGATGGGAAAGTTGACATACAGACAGAGCATTAAAATAACCCAGAATCAAGCAGGGGATTAGTGATAGTTACAAGTTAGAATTAAAGGCTAGGCGTCCCGACTGCCAGTCCATTGAATTTGGAGTCATAGAACCATGTTTTCTTTTCTGAAACGGGTAGCTTTGCTTCATCTGCTAATCTCTCATGGATAAGCTATAGCATTTGCTATATGAATCTGCTTCTCTTTCTTTATTCTTTTGTTTTGTTTGGCTTATTTTTGAGTGACTCTTACAGGTAAAAATGCATCCATCATCTATTATGGTGGTTGCTTTTTGTTTCTTAGGGGACCATTTAAAGTTAGGAACTGTGCTTTATGTGCCTTTACATTTTGGTGTCTAGCCTAGTACCTGGCACATGCTTAATGTATGTTGAATGGATGAATATTATCAGATAGAATTATCTGTTAGAGTACTGAACAGTCAACATCCCTAAATTGTTTTATAGTGTTAAGGGGCATTAAACTTTTAAACTATGTTATTTTTTCATAGCATCTTAATCTTAATTTCTTTGCTCAGTTGTTGTTCTTCAGGGACTAAATAAGGAATTGAACCCACTCTATCGTTCTTCTTGTTCTGATTGCCAATCCATAGGAAAGAGTAGAACACGTATATTTAAAGAAAGAAAATAACATCTCCCAATGAAATCAGAGATAATTTAAGGAGACAGAATTTTTGGCCCCAAGTTAGCAAAAAAGTGTCTTATCCCTGACTCATCTGTGCTACATGGATTTCATAACTGATGATTGTTTCTCTTAATCAGGTGAACATCCATCCAAGGGACAAACTGATTAGCTTCTTGTGTAATTAACAGAACGTTAAGTACCATCACTTTGAGTTGAAAAAACATGTTTTGATTAACAGCAAGTATGCAGAGTTTAACGTTAAGACATTAAATGGTGTTATATCACATGATTATTAATCTGTTTTTCCCCCATATGGTAAGGGCGTGTTTGCAGCTAGCTCAGCAACCAATGTTTGCAGTTTCCAAAGTATTTTCATTTTTCTGGCTGGCATTGAATTTAATATAACTTTTCCACAGAGAATAAGAGCATAATATAATATTAAATAATAACCAACACTACTATGTGATCAAACTCTCAATCTCGATTAACTCTTTACATAGTAAAATGGCAAAAGACATAGTCTGAAACAGAATTACAAATCATTTCAAAAAGACTTGGTGAGGAATTGGTGAGGGGGGAAGTTGGCAAGAATGTTAAAATGGAGAGAATGCTTATTAAATGCCACAGAAGAAGATTCATGAGCTAGTAGAAATTAAATACTTAAACCATGTGTAAATATAAAAGAGTAGAAGTGAACAAGACATTAGAGAAATGGAAGATGCAGAAGGCTCCCTCTGCTGAAGTCAGGTCCAAGGAGATATTCAAATGGCGAGAACAACTGGGAAATTGATCTTACAATCCACAGTGGGTTAGCAAAGTTGTTTAAAGATGTGCTATGTCAGTAGTCCAGAGAAAATTTCATTAAATTACACAAACACATAATTAAAGCTAAACATTCAGAATGTTAGGCAGCATCAACATGAGCCAGATGGTAGTTGATTCTGACTACACCTTGGGCACTGAGGACCTAATTAGTCTTAGCAAGAAGGTATGCAGATGTCAGTCAATGCTGGAGTTAGTGCTGAGCAGGACAGGTTAATGGAGACACTGGAATATTTGAATTTGATGATGCCGGAGGCAAGTTTCAAACACTATTTGCAGAAGTTTAGGAACTTAGTGAACACATAGGGAATTTGGTTTAGACCTGTTTCTCCAAGTCTAGAAGTATGACTATATGTTTGTTTTTTTAATTCTTCATCTCAACTACCAATTCCACTAAGGATTAGTTTAAAAGAGGACCATTTTATCCAATCAATAGGATGCTGTACAACTAATATAAAATGATTATGTCATTTTAATTTTATTACAGTCTTTTCATTCTCTAAGAGATGTTTGGGTGTGACAATGTAAATGTTACCTAAATGGTGGAGATACCATATAATTCCTGAAAAATAGTCAAATGATATGAGTTCCACAATACCAGCTTCTCAAACATTAGAGTTCTTAAGTGTTGCCTGGCTAACAAGTTAAAAATACAGATCCCCAGGATCCTCTTCAATGATTCTGATTCAGTAAGTTTGGGGTAGAACCTGGGAATCTGATAGGAGATCCATGGACCATCTTGGAAACACACACACACCAAGAGTTATTTGAAAGCAAGGACTTTTATCTTATTGATGTTTTTATATCTGCTTCAGGACCTAATGTGATGATGCTTGCCAATAGTTATTTGTTGAGTGAATACATAAACAAATGGATGACTTTTTACAGCTCATGATTATTTCTCAATCTGGCTTATTTTCACTTAATTTCCAAAGTATTTTCACATTCTACAGTTTTTTGCCTAGAAATTCTGATATTGAATTCTTCATCCTAAACAACAGAACCATGTCTTGTAGTTGTCTTGTTCATTTATTCAACATTCAAAAATTATTCATTGAGTTCATACTATATACCAGAGACTGTTCTTTGGGGTATATTTGTTCCTTGTGAAGTTTACATTCTAGAAGTATGTGTATATCATACTTCTAGCTCTGAGGTTTTAAAATTATTTTTCTGGGAATATAATTATGTTATAAGTTTCTCACACCAAAGAGTTTCTTATAGAGTGTTGAGTTAAGTAAAAAATTCATTTTGGCAACTTTCAAAGCTCACTGAGGAGAAGAGAGATTAGCTTAAAGCAATAGGGAGTTTTATTTTTGCACATAAATATTTATGTGTGTAAAGGGGTGTGTGGTTAATTATAAGTGACAGGAGGAGAATGACAGATGCTTAGATCCTCTGTCCCCATGGAGAGACAGACCTTGCTTGTTGGAGTGTAGTGGCACATCGTGTGGTCTGTGTACTGAATCACTGATTTAAATATTGCAGCAGCTGGAGTGCAAAGTATATCAGCAAATACTACAGGAGGAGGAGCGCATGTGTCCTGAATACAAAGTAAGAACGAAATAGGCTTGCACAGTTACATTGAACAGGCTTTCGATGGCCCTTTCCTCTTCAAATTTCAGTTTTAAAGGAGAACTGGAGAAGGGCAACTGGACTTACTAGGAGGACACGGGAGGTAAGTAAGTAAAGGACCTGATATTGCTTCCTAAATCCTACATTTCCATTCCCTGCACTAGGTGTGGGGCAGGGAAGTGGGTAGCAGACGAGAGAGAGAAGTCATCTCCTGCCAGGGAAAACTTACTCAGAAAATTCATCTCCATAATGAAAACACTAAACCAAACAAGTAAAGTCCCTACTTCAGTGCTCATGGAGAAAATGAGAAGTAAAAATTCCAGGTTTTTTTTTTTTTTTTTTTGCTGTTGTTTGTTTGTTTTCAGCAACTTTCATTTTATTGCCTCTATTTTTGGTATGATTTCAAGTTCAAAATCCTTTTCTCAATTTCTCTTTAATCAACAATTTCTTTATAGGTATTTCTAGTTTACACAGACCACACCTAAACTCACTTACAATTATATCCCCTATTTTACAGTTGAGGAAACTGAAACCTAGAGTTGAAATGAGGTCACACAAAGGTCACTTGCTAAGTAGCAAAACCAAGAAGAAATTCAGATTCTTTGATCGCTGCATCTATCTCCACCATCAGGCTGTTGCTTCTTACTCTTACTCCTTTTTTTGTGTTTGTTTTTATCTCTCCTTTTTCTTTATAATTACCAAAGTCAGATTGACAGGAAAGCTGGGGGAGTGAGCCATTGGGGGTGGGAGGTGATGAAAATGGTTAACGCTAAAGGGTAGAACTTTTCTGCTCATAGATATGGAGTTGAAAAGGAGTAGGAAAAAATAAACAGCAGCTTTAGAAGTAGCATGAATTGAAACAGAAAATAACAGCTACATTTCATACCTGAAACAATCAAATAGCTAGAAAGGTAATTTCAGTTCTCATTATTCCAGATCTCTACTCTGTTGCCTGTACTAAAGACGTCACATCATCTGGTGAACTAGAGACCTCCTGACTAAAAGTATCCCCCAAATCTCCACAATATCACAAGAAGAGCCACCTCAGTCTCAATCTGAAAATGCGTTAGAGTCATCAGAAATTAACCCTCTTCACAAATGGCCTGGGGTCATTTAACACGTTAATTCCTTGGGAGTCTGAGTCACAGCTCACCCCATGTTGACGCCAGTGAGTTTGTAATATTCATGTGGAAACAGCAGGGAACAGTGAGCTGGATTCCATTCTGCCTCATGCCTCATCAACCAGATGGTTGGCTGTATCAAAGCCAGTAACACTGATGTCAGAGGCGAGAGAACACAGCTGGATTTTCAGGTTCAAGGGGAAAGAGGGGATCTATAATGCTAAAAGTTTGGGAGGATATTGCCTTTGGACTAGTGGGTAGAGCCAACTAGAACTGATGGACAGTTTTTTATGTTAAGTCCTAGAGCCCCATTTCCGTATAATTGCTTTTTCAGCCATAGTAGGTTTTGAATTCCCTTTGCCTCACACCTGCTCACAGGCCTAGTGGTGCCAGTCAGCCAGTTACTGTGTACCAGATCTAGAAGAGATTTTAGTGCTGATTTATTAGACTTCCATCAACTCCTGGCTACTACCATGGACCTTATTATCTCTGGGATTTCTGGTGCCTAGCCTGAAACCAAAAGGGTGGAAAATAACTTAGAAGATCCACACCTAAAAACTTGATGAAGATCTTATTTTTACAAGAATATTAATATAATTTTGCCCTTTGACTAGGGTAATACATTTCATTGTTTTCTGGCTTCTTCGTGTTAGGACTAGAAGGAAATCTAATTGTAGGCATATGGGGTGGGAAAGGAAAGAACAGTGCTGTTCCCTTACCAGGGCTTATACACTGTAGAAAACTTGGAGGAAGGCCCTCTGGTCTTTATTCTGTCATGGTTGCTGGTGAGATCTTCATTGTCCAACCTACCTGGTCCATTTGAACGTGAGCACTCCCTTGCGCCAAACTTGGTCAGGGCTCAAAAGTCACATCAGAGGTCTTGCCACTCCTGCGCTACTGTGTGGGAGGGGTTCAGGTCTTCTACCCACACCTGAAACCCTCAGAACTACTGCCCCCACCCCCACCCCCCCAAAAAAAACCATAAAACAAAAAACAAAGCCAACAACAGTCAAGTTTCACCTTACAGGAATCCTTCTCTCTCCAGAGTTCAGGCCACAAATTCCTTATTTTCCAAGTACCAGCTTCTTCTTAAACAAAGATCTAGAGGTGAAGTTAGGGGAATGGGAGTGGTATTACCTTCAGGGTCTCTTGAAACACAAAGAAGCTCCTAGAGTAATTGCTATAAAGCAAGGGAGACTGAACTCAGGAGCATGACTATTCTCAAACGGGAGGTAGGATGAAGAAAATTTCCCTTTCATTCTTCGTGTTCTCCTACTGCAGCAAGAACGGGGTAAAATTAATATCTCAATGAATCATTCTGCCACAGAGAAGTAGGTGACTTGTAGGTTATTGAGGTTGAGTGAAGCCGTGTGGGCTATGCATATACTATCTATGATTGAATCAAATTGGGATTGTAGGACTAGAGAATGATTGAGCAATGATTTGCAGATGAGTGCTCGATCCAGGAAGATTCAGGCAATATTTCACTGGGACAATAAATGTGGCAGTTGGTGTTGGGAGAGTAACACATCTAGGGAGGGAGAGCTATTCAGTCCTAAATGTGAGGGAAGAATAAACAGTATTTCTGTTGCCAGCAGTGTCCACATATATATGTGCATAAAATGCTTAAACAGCAACCCCTCTGTGATGCTGCAAAAAAGTGTTTCTCCCACAGAGGCTGCAGCAAAAGGGATGTTGTGAATTTTAACCCCCAGGAATTAACCTATGTAAATGACTTTTGGGTAGCAGGGGAGATTTTTTCAAAAAGCACTCAGCCCAGAAATAGCTCTTTTCTTGCCAACATTCTGGGTGATTTATAGAACTGTTCCCACTGAAGAGTGCGGAGAGAAGGAATTTTGCAGCAGAACGTGATTGTAAAACTGGAGGCAAGTGTAGTCCCCTGAAGTTCTAACAGTTGTACAGAAGCAGAGTAAAGAAGATCAGTTGGGCCAAGATAAAGACATTTATTTTAGTTGTGACAGTACCCTGATGAGATAGAGTTAACACCTTAGCTACATTGTTCTTATAACTGTCTAAAGTAACTATTACATCCTTGTTGTATTTATGATATTTAATGATATTTATGATATTAAAATAAAGAACCAAAATAACCAGCATGTATTAAACAGTTGGAATTTTGCTGAGTGCTTATTGTAGATAGCAAAATGGTCACAAATTTTTCCCCTCCCCATAATCACACTGCAGATGGTGCCTTCCTATACTGACTCTAGGCTAGGCCATATGACTTGTATTAACGAATAGAAAAATAGCAAATGTGTCACAGGCAGAGACTTGAAAAGTGCTTTGGTAACTGTTGCTGCTCTTAGAACACTAAATAGTCATGTGAACAAGCCTGGTCTACCCTGCTGGAGGATGGGGCTGCATGTGGTCTAGTTTCCCCCATTGCCAGAGCCATCAGTGAGCCAAACCCCAGAAGCAGGGCCAGCTAGCTGATGGGCAACTGACTGTAGATACATGAGTAAGCTGCACTGAGACCAGTAGAAGAACCGTCCAAAGGAGCCCAGCCTCAATTGTGTGCTAAATGTATGATCTTGTTTGAAGCCACTAAGTTTTGGAGTAGTTTGTTATGCAAATTTTTACACAGCAATGGATATTGGATGCAGTGCCTTACACACATATGGCTCATTTAAAGTTCACAACAACCTTATCAAATGAGTATTATTATCACTCTCATTCTACAGATGAGGAAGCAGAGGCAAAGAGGGAATGAGAACATGGGCTAGACTTACACAGCCTGTAAATGACAGCACTGAAATTGAAGCAGCCTGATTTCAGAGTCCATGCACTTAATGCTACAGATGATCAAACATTAATTTATATCTTAGCTAATAGTTTATCAAACAAAAAATCTGTCTTCAAAAACTGGTTCAGTTATTTTCAATAAACTTTTCATTTGTCTAGAAAACATCTTGCGTTACAAGAACCCCTCAGGGAACTTCTACTTCTAACCATGATGGGGTAACAGAGAACATATTCACTCACACTCCTTAAATAACTATAAAACTAGACAAAATATATGAAACAATGGGATTCAGACATTGGAAAATAGGTAGTACAAAGGCAGTGATCACTGAAACAAAGGAAACAAAGGAGGTGAGCCCTACGATTATCCCAGCTTATTACCTGGAGAGAGCTGCAGCACAGGGAAGGGGAACCCCAATAGATCCTAACAGTCTTGCTAAGTTGAGGAGTTAGAGTTTGGAGTTTAGAGAAACCAAGGTGGTTATAATTGGCAGAGCAAACTATGGGAGAGAAGAGAGCTGCCCAGGAGACATCTTCGGATATCTGCATAGGAAATCCCTTGAGTTTTTGACAAAATAATTATCTGCACATGCATGTGAGAAAACTACCTGAAGTCATGGAAAGAGCCCCGAAAGGAGTAAGTAAACTGTATAGGGCTGGAAATTGTTGGTGTTCTGACTAGCCAGAGTGGTAAGAACTCCTAATACACAGGACATGAGGTATTACCTTAGAAATGGGACCAAATTAACCCTAAATTAAAGACACCCTGAATCCAAACTAACAGAGCTTATGAGCAAGCCTTGAAGAGATCAAACTGATTCCAAGTAACTTTACTGCATTCCAGAAAAAAATCTCAACAATAGTTAAAAGAATACAACAAAATCTAGCACCCAACAATATAGAATTCAAAATTCCCACATCTAACAAAAGTTAGCAGGCATCCAATGAAGCAGGAAAATATGTTTCATAGCTAAGAGAAAAATCAATTGAAGAATATCCAAAAATGACTGAGATGACAGAATTATTTGACAATGACATTAAAATACCTATTATAAAAGTACTCCATATGTTTGAGAAAGGAGAGAAAAGCATGAACATGAAAAGGAGAGAAAGAAAAGATGTTTTAAAAAATCTCAATTGTATATATAGACATGAAAATACAAGCTCAGAAATGACTAGGATTTAACAAGAAATTAGAACTCTGCAGAAGAAAAGATCAGTGAATTTGAAGATGTCACCATATATCCTATCCAAAATGAAATATATATAGAAAAAAAAGATGGTAACAAGAAAATCAATGACTTGTGGGATACTGTCAAGTAGTCTAATGCACATGCATTTGAATTCCAAGAAGGAGGGCACAAAAAGATAGTTGAAGAAATAATAATTGAATAACTTCCAAATTTGATGAAAACTAAAACTGCACAGATCCAAGAAGTTCCATGTACAACAAGTAGAAGAAATGGAAGAAAACCACATAGGGTGCACTGTATTCAAATTATAGAAATCCAGCAATGAAAACAAACTCTTAAAAGCAACCAGAGATTTTGGTAGTGGATAGTAGTGACAGTAGCACAACATTGTGAATATGATTAACACCACTGAATTATATATTTGAATGTGGTTAAAAGATGAAATTTTAGATTGGATACATGTTACTAGAATAAAAATTTTTAAAAAAGAACTGTACAACCCAGTGAAACTTAATGTAAACTATGGACTATATAGTTAATAGTAGAATTATAATAATATTCTTTCATCAATTGTAACAAAGGTACCACACTAATGTAAATTGTTAATTATAGGGAAAGCTCTGTGTTTGTGTGTGTGTGTGTGTGGGGGGGATATATGGGAACTCTGTATTTTCTGCATGATTTTTCTGTAAACCTGCAACTTCTTTAATAAAATAATAATAAAAGCAGCTAGAGAGAAATGATATTACATTCAGAGATCAAAGATAAGAATGAAAACAGATTTCTTATTTTAAAATATACAAAACAGAAGACAATGGAATATCTTTACAGTACAGAAGGAAAAATATCTGTCAACAGTTTTTTACACAGAAAAAATATCTTTCAAAAAATAAAGGCAAAAAAGGACCTTTTCAGAAAAACAAAAGCTGAGCATTTCATCACCAGCAGACTGCTCTGCAAGAAATGTTAAAGGAAGTTCTTTAAGCAGAAGGAAAATTATACTAGATGGAAATTAGTATCTACACAAAGGAATGAAAAAGACTGGAAATGGCAAATATATGGGTAAATATCAAAGACATTTTTTTCTCATTAAAAAAATCTTTAAATATGATTTTAAAAAATAATATGTGTGTAGCAGTTTAGCATTGTTTATGAATTCCAAAAATAGTTATTGGATTATGTTTGTAAACTGGTCTGTCAGAGGTATCACTTTTAATTGATTAAATTATGATTAGGACTTTGGGCCACGTCAATAGGGCATTGAGTCCCTGCCCCTTGGTGAGCAGGGACTTACAGAGAAAGGACATGGCAAAGGACAGAGTTGAGAGTTTTAGATGCTGGAGTCCAGGAAATAAGGGCACAGAGGAGCAGAGAAAAGGCTTGATTAGACGTGGCAGAGGCCCCAGGAAGAGAGAAAAGCCATTTGCCTGATAGTCTACAGCTGGCTTTGTGGAGAAAGCAGAGCAGCTGAGCCTGGAGAGAAATGAGCCCCAGGAAGAGAGGAGCCTGGGAAGCCTGAACCCTTACAGATGTCAGCAGCCATCTTGCTCCAACACATGGTGACAGACTTTGGTGAGTAAAGTAACTTATGCTTTATGGCCTGGTAACTGTAAGCTTCTGCCCAAAATAAAAACCCTTTATAAAAACCAACCGATTTCTGGAATTTTGCATCAGCACCCCTTTGGCTGACTAATACAACATGTTTTGGGATTAACATATATAATTAATACATGTAGAAATAAAATTTAGGACAATAATAGTAAAATGCATAGAAAGGGAGGAATGAAAGTATACTGTGGGAAGATTCTTACAATATATATGAAGTGATATAATATTATCTGAAGGTAGACTATAAGTTACAATGTATGTTTTAAACCTGAGATTTTGAAAGTCCCTACAAATTTAGAAAAAGGTTTTAGCCAGGGTAAAAAGTAGCCACCAGAACTGGTTTTAAACTTGTTGAATCATTAGAAACTCACCATGCTTTTGCAAGCAAACCAGTATCAGCCCCTTTCTATTGAAGTCAGCTAATCCAGAGTGGACTCACTCTCAAAAACATGCCTCTACATGCCAACCAATCAAAACAGTTTCACCTGAGTAACCACACTTCCAAAGATGTTGTCAACACACTTAGGCTTCTCAAAGCCTGCCAACCCTTGAACTCCACATTTCACTTTCCAAAACCAAGTATAAAATCAGTCATCTGGTCTGCTGTGAGATACAGTGCCTGACCAGCCCAGTTTTTCCTTTCTATTGTCTTTTTTAATTTCAGGTATTAAGTGGTAGTCTTATCATCCCTTGACAAACCCTAGAACAACTAATAAAACAAACAAAACAAAACAAATAAATATAGCTAATAAGCACGGTGAAGATAAAATGGAATCATTAAAGTATTCAATTCCTCCAAATGAACACAGGAAAAGAGGAATAAAGGATCAAAGAACAGATGAGACAAAGTAGAAAACAAATAGCAAGGTGGTAGATATAAAACCAACCACATAAATAACATTAAATGTAAATGATCTGAATAATACAATTAAAATGCAGGAATTGCTAGAATGGATTAAAAAAGCAAGACCCAACTTGTGACAGTTTGAGATTATTTATGAATCCCCAAAAGAGAAAGATTATGCTTGTAAACTTATCTGTTCCTCTGGGTGTGATACTGTTTGATTGTATTAAATTCAAAGGATTTAAGTTTACTTGATAAAATCAATTTAGGGCTTTTGAGCCAACCAGGTCAGTACGGTGTGACTCAGGTTGAGTCCCCACCACCTCGGTGGGTCTGATATAAAACGGATACTCACTCAAGGAGGCACAAGGGAAGAGAAAGAAGTGAGAGGAGAGAACTTTGTGACAGAAAGGAGAAGGCTCAAACAGCTAAAGCCCCAAAAAGAGAGATGGACCATTTGCCTGATAGTGTGCAGCTGAAGAGAACAGAGCAGCTGAGCAGCTGAGAAGGCCCAGAAGGAAACAAGGGAAAGGAGATACCAGGCAGAGATAAGCAACTATCTTGCTTTAACATGTGGCAACTTATTTTGGTGAGAGAGCAACCTTGATTTGGACTCTTTAGGACCTTGTAACTTATTTACCCCAAATAAATACCCTTTATAAAAGCTAACAGATTTCTGGTACTTTGCATTGGCACCCTTTTGGCAGACTAATGCACAACTTATATCCTGTCTATAAGAAACCCTGTATAACTCTAAAGACACAGATAAATTAAAAACAAAAGGATAAAGATACACTACACAAGCACTAGTTTAAAGAAATCTGTAGTATTATGTTACTATCAGATAAAATAAACTTTAGAATGACAAATATTACCAAGGATGATAAATGGATCAATTCATCAAGAAGACATAATTCTAAGTATATAAGCACATAATAACAGATATTCAAAATGCAAGATGAAAAAACTGATAGAATTGAAAGGAGAAATGGAAATCCACAATTATAGTTGGAGATTTCAATATTCCTATCTTATTAATTTCTAGTATAAGTAGGCATAAAATCATTGGGGGGATAGCCTACTTGAACAACACTCTCAATCAACTTGACCTAACTGCTATTTATAAAAAAAACTTTACTGAACAAGAGGAGAATATATGCTATTTTTTAATGTGCTTGGAACATGCACCAAAATATATAATATCTGAGGTGGTGAAAAGTCTCAATACCTTTAAAATGCTTTTAAATCATTCAAAGTATGTTTTCTGATTACAAGAAAAAGGTTTTTTGAAAATTCCTGAATGCTTGGAAATTAAACAACACATTTCTAAATAACTTGTGGGTGAATGAGGAAATCACAAGAGAAATTATAAAATGTTTTAAATTAAGTAAAAATGAAACCATGACGTATCAAAATTTGTGAGATGCAGCTAAAGCTGTGCCTTTGAGGGAATTTTATAGCATTAAAATGGCTTATATTGAAAAAGAAGAATGATCTCAGATCAATAATTGAAGTTTCCATCCTAAGATGCTAAAGCAAGAAGATCAAATTAAACCCAAAGTAAGCAGAACATGGGATATTTTAAAGATAAAAACAGAAATAAATGAAATAGAAAACAGAAAAACAGTAGAGAAAAATTAACAAAACTAAAACCTGGTTATTTGAGAAGATCAATGAAAATGATAAAACTTTACCCAGAGTGAGCAGGAAGAAAGAAGACATAAATTGCAAATATAAAAAATGAAAGAGGGCACAGAGATCCTCCAGACAGTAAAAGTATAATAAGGAAATTCCATGAACAACTTTATGGCAATAAAGTTGACAACTTAGATGAAATGGATAAATTCCTTGAAAGAGACAAAGTATCAAAACTTACTCAAAACCAAATAGATAATCCAAATAGCCCTATTTCTATAAAGCAGATTAGATTAAAGTCATCCCACAAATAAGACTCTAGACCCATATGACTTCCCTGGTGAATTCCGTTAAAGATTTAAGGAAGGAATAATACCAAATTTGCACAAACTCTTCTAGGAAAAAAGTCTTCTAGAAGGGAAGGGAACATTTCCCAACTTAATTCATGAGACCAGTATTACCGTGATACAAAAACCAGACAAAGACATTACAAGAAAATAAATCTACAAACCAATACTCCTCATGAACATAGATGGGAAAATCCTCAACAAAATGTTACCAAATAGAGTCTAGCATTCTGTAAAAAGAATAATACAATATGACCAAGTAAGGTTCATCTCAGGAATGCAAGGTTCATTTAACATTCAAAGCTCTATTAATGCAATTTGCCATATTAATAGACTGAAAAAGAAAACCATATGATCATCCCAAAAGGTGCAGAAAAACATTTTGCAAAATTCAACAGCTGTTCACAAATAAATAAACAAACTCTTAACAAACTAGGAAGAGAAGGGAATGTCCTCAACCAGGTAAAGAGCATTTATCAAAACCATACAGCTAACAGTGAACATAATGTTGAATGACTGAATGCTTTGCTCCCAAAATCAGGAACAATGCAAAGATATCTCTCTCACCACTCTTTTTTTTTTTTTTTT
>JAQZBX010078767.1:0-14073 GCA_029593785.1 Cabassous unicinctus
GTCGCCCGCACGCCCGGCCGCTCGCCCTCCCTCGCTCACCCCGATAAGTAGACACATCACGTGTTGCTCCTGCGAGTCTCCTGGGGACGTGTTACTGAGCGGCGGCCCCGGCCGGGGGGGCCGTGCGGTACCCGCCGGTCCCCACGCCGCCCCCGCCCCCGTCTGGGCGGAGGGCCGCGGTTCCCATCCCCGTTTGGACCGAGGTGGAGCCCCCCGACCCCCGCAGCCCCAGGTTTGCCCCATTCCCCGGGGGAGGCGCCCCGGGCCGGGGAGGGCCGGCCACACGAGGGGAAGGGTCGTGCGGGCGCAGCGGGGCGCGATCGCGACCGAGCCGGCGCTCGCCAGCAGGTCACCTTCCGCGGCCACCGCGCCCCCTCCCCTCCGGCCCCTCATTGCGGGGCGACTCCCCGCCCCCGGCTTTTCATCACTTCACTCCAGGGTTTGTTTCACTATTTTAACGGAGGAGGGTGGGAGGCGGCGGTGCCACCAGAGGCGCGAGAGGGGCGCCTCGGAGGCCGGGAGGGGGACGTGGGAGTGGGGGCCCCCCCGCGCCCCCCCCCAGCCGGGCTCCGCCGCCCAGCTCGGGCTCGGCGGCATCCGGGAGGGTGCGCCCCGCCCAGCGCCGCGCTCTGCACGCGGTCCTTGCTCTCCGCATCCAGGTGGGGCAAGGAGGTGATGGGGCGGGAGATTAAAGAACCCGCGCTTTACTCCGCCCCCAACGCCGGGCCCTCTGGCTCCCAGGGCCTGGTCCCTCACACCCTGGGGCTGCTGCCCTGACCGTGCGCTCCGTCCAACAAATTCCTTACTGACTCCACTTTTTGTCACCCTCCCCATCCCTACACCCCCCCCCCAAATGATGCTTAAGCGGGGCTCCCGCGCCCCGGGGTGCCCACGATGGCCGAGGCTCCTGAGCCACTGTGTCCCCACCCTGCGATGGACGCTGGACGCTGTGTCATCCATGTCGTCCTCCAAGGCACCGGGGAATCCACACGCAGTATCTCTTTCCCTCAAAGGGCTGTGCTTCAACTCGGCGCTTCTCTCCACCTCCACGGCTCCGCCACCACCACTCACCCCAGCTGCAGTGGCCCAAGTTATCGTGCAGCCCACAGAAAGAAAGGAGGCCCTGGCTGTGCCTCCTTCGTGAGTGCTTGTCTCCAACTGTTACTACTTTTCCTCCTGAGGTTTTGAAAGGGGCCTGTTCTCGACCTTTGGAAACATCTTAAGTAAGATAAGGATGATTGTGGTTGTTGAAAATAAACACCACCCCAAATTCTAAAGGCAAACGGACGTCCTGAGCTAGTTGCAGAGAATACGGGCTGCAGAATGAGGCCTTTGAGACGAGTTGGGCAAGATGATGTTACACCGTCGGAAACGCTGGGCGGCTCTCCTTGTGACCTTTGACCCCAGCTCCACTATGCCAGCTGGGGCCACTTGTACCTCCCCACAAAGTTGTAAGCCAAATTGGGGGGGCTTTAATTTGCCACCTTCAACTGAACTCTGGTTTTCAGGACGGGAGATACACGTGTCTGTCAAGGGATGGACTCAATGGATGGATCTTGGCCAAGATAGAACTCTCTAGAACCAATCAAAAAGCAGTTGGACCATTACCTCTGACTCGAGATAAGCAGGTTAAACCATGGCCCAAGAGGGAACTGTTTCAGCTGGCTGTTTCTCCGACTTCCAGAGTTGTCAAAATTAAGTTTTCAGAACCTGTTGTGTTTCCCAGGACCTGTTGTTTACTGAGGAAAACTCTACCCAGGGAAACTTTAGCAGTTGCATTTTTCTAAGCCTCTCTCCCACCCCTTCCTCCAGGCTCCAAGTGTATTAGCAAATGTGTTGTGTTGTGTTTTGTGTTGTTTTGTTTGAAGACAGACCTGGCTTGGAGGATATGGGCAGGTCTCTATATAGGAGTAATGGCTCCCACACAGTCACCGTAGAAATTGGTATCCTGCACTTCCAAGCTATATCTTGTTCCAGGGAGAGGGCAGCAGAAGGGCCCTGTGGGAAACGACACTTTATTTCCTTGCCCTGCCTCTGATTCAAAAGTTAGCCTTTCCCAAATGTACCATATTAATGCAAGGTGTTAATAATAGGATGGTATAGGGACTCTGTATTTTACGCATGATTTTTCTGTAAAAACAAAAACAAAACATCCTTTTTCAGTGTCACTGTTCAGTGATGGGTTTTGAGTAGGAACAACATCAAAGTTGAATTTTGCTTGTCATTTTGCTTATACTATAAAATGCACCCCAAACTGCAAAGCTACATAAGCTTTCATGACAAATCACCATCTTTATAATACCACCTAGATAATACTGGCATCTGAACACATATAAAACTGTTTTATTAAAAGCCACTTTTAAAAATTGGATTCGGATGATACCGGGCCCTGTTTTCCTCATTTCTAGCTAATTAATAAACTTGGATGTTAAGTAACCTGTTCAAATGATTGGCTTGTTTATGTTTCATATAAACATTTATCCAACAAATATTTATTGTATATCTAATAGATAAACCAAGCTATCCAAACCATAATGAGATACCACTCTGCACCTACTAAAATAGCTCTAACCAAAAGACGGATAATAACAAGTGTAGATGAGGATGTGGAGAAATTGGAACCCTTATACATCGCTGGTGGGAATGTGAAATGGCACAGCTGCTTTGGAAAACAGTCTGACAGGTCCTCAAAGTGTTAAACATTGCCTTACCTTATGACTTAGCAATTCCACTCTTAGGTACGGATCCAAGAGAAATTAAAACAATGTCCACATCGAAACTTGTACGTGGACATTCACAGCAGCATTACTCACAACTGCCAAAAAGTGGAAACAACCTAAATGTCCATCAACTGATGAACAAAATGTGGCATACTCATACAGTGGAATATTATTTGGCCATAAAAGGAATGACGTTCTGATACATGTGACAACATGGATGAACCTTGGAAACACTGTGCTAAAGGAACGGAAGCAGTCACAAAGGGCCACATATTGTACGATTTCATGTATATAAAATTCCAGAATAGACAAATCTATAGAGGCAGACAGATTTGTGGTTGCCAGGGGCTGAGGCTTGGGAGGAAATGGGGATTGACTGCTAATGGGTACAAGGTTTCTTTTGGGGGTGATAGAAATGTTCTAAAATTATTGTGATGGTGGTTGCACAACTCTGAAAGTACTATTGAATTGGACACTTTAAATGGATGCATTATATGGCATATGACTTATATCCCAATAAAACCAATAGAGAAAGAATTGTTCTACATTCTATGGTAGAGAATGAATATGTATAATCCCTGTCTTTAAAAAGTTTGCAATTTCATCCCTGCATCTAGAAGTAACCATGAAATACAAACGAACATATAATAAGAACCATAAAATAGGTGCAAATTTCTCAAGTTTAGAGAAGAAAGGTCACTTCTAATAAGAATAATGGGGTAAGCTTCATGGGAGGGAGAGCATTTGAATTGAACCATGGAGAATGATTAGAAATTTAGTAGATGGAGATTGGGATAAAAATAGCCCACACAAAGGCACAACTGTTAGCAAATTATGGGGCCTAGAGAAGTGGGTTTAGCTCAGTGGTTGAGCGCTTGCTTCCCCCATACAGGTCCCAGGTTCAATTCCCGGTACCTCCTAAAAAAAAAAAAATAATTATGGGGCCAGTTCAGAGAGCAGTAAGGATTCCAGTGTGGCAGATTATAATATATTTGAGGCTATACAGGCCCTGAAACTAAAGGGTAGAGAAACCAAAGCTGTGCTACAATGAATTTTGGATGTCAGCTATGGAAAGCCAGCAGGTACTAAGAGCCTGAATGGGGTGGAGGTGGGGGATTAGGGATTCAGAGGGAATGAGACAGAGAAGACCAAGAACCATTTTAGAGGAAGATCTGATGAACAGCAACTGGCAGACTGGGGCAGGGTGGGGGGTGGGGAACGGAGGGTGAAGGAGTCAGAGGCCAAGTTGATGCGAGGGTCTTTGTCCCGGTGGGCAGAGAGAATGACTAAAATGAGAAAGTCAGAGGTGGGGGCTCACTTTGCAGTAGGAGGTGACCGTGTAGGTGACACTGAGCCTGCGGCAGAACTAAAAAGAAAACATCTAGCTACAAGCCGGGGAAGAGACTCAAGAAGAAAAAGGATGTGGAAGTTGGGGAAGGCTGGTGGGTGAGGTGGCCCCATCGGTTGAGTCTCACCAGCTGTGAGGGGTTCCCCGGGCAGATAGGAGGGGGCAGGGCATTCCAGACAGGGAGCAGGGAGCACAAGGGCACAGAGGCGTAAAACCACAAGGTCAGTTTCCTGAACTGCAAATACCTCCCTCTGTGGCTGAAGCAGAGAAGGGAGGAGGGCAGGCAGCAAGAGATGAAGCCGGAGAATCAGCCAGTGGGCCAAATGGCCGAGGGCACTGGGACTTTATCCGAGCAAGTGGCAAGGTGCTGAAAGGGTGTCAGGAGGAGGGGAGACAGAATCTCCTTCGGGTGCTGTGGAGAAGAGTCTGGAAGATGGCAGGACTGGAGGCAGAAGGCCAGTTAGGAATGAACAGAATCAGAATCATTCGTCTAGGAAATAATAAGCACCTAGTAAGGCACGGGCAGTGGAGGTGGAGAGGAGTGGATTTAGATGCAATAGGATGGAGAATCAATAGAATTTGACCAATTGAATAGAGGACAAAGGGGGGAAAAAATCCCCCTGGAGCACCAGCCAAGGGACATGACACCTAGGAAGGGAAACCACCGCAGCAGTGTCCAAGTGACAGATGACTGTGGATGGATTAAAGCCAAGGCTGTGGGGTGCACAGGGAACTAGATGTACGAGACATTACAGGAAGGGGACCCATTTGCTTGTTCACATTGGTGGGGGTGGGGGGAGAAGAAGGGGTGGGGGTAAAGAATAATGACTCCCAGGTTTCTGGCCTGGGTCACAAGAAGGACGGAGGGTCCACCCACCAGTGGCATGAGGTAGTGGGGTGGGGGGGTTGCAGTGTGTGGAAGATGAGAGGAGGTGGACCCCAGAAAAAGGGCTGGGGAGACATCTAAGGGAGAAAGAATAGGGACAAAGGCTCCAGGCGGACCCCAGAGAAATGGAGGAAGAAGGCAGAGTGATGAGTGCTTCCTCTCTTTCTCCTCTAATGAAGCAGAACAGCCAAGAAAGTAAAGGCTTCCAAGGAAGACGGGGGTCAGTGGCATTAAAATATAGAGAAGTCAAGGCACATAGCTGAGAAATGAGTGAGATCTGAGAAAATCATTTGATTCTATGTGGAAGGCAGGGGCCAGAGAGCAAGGGGTTTAGGGGTAACTGGAGGAAGAGGAAGCGAAGTCCAGGATTTGCTGAGAAGTTACATGGCTAAAAAGAGAGAGGGAGAGGAAGAGAGAAAGGAAAAAAACACTTAGATCAGCAATCATAGCAGCTAACATTTACTGAGACTTACTGTGTGCCAGGCACTGTTCTATGTGCCTTATATATACTATCTTGTTTAATCCTGTCTACATTCCAATCAGGCAGATGCTATTATCATCCCCATTTTACAGATGAGGAACTGAAGCAGGAGAATTTAAGTCAATTGCCCAACATCAGTAAGTGGTAAAGCAGGGAAGCCAATTGAGAATTAAATAATTACTAAAAAAAAAAAAAAGCCTACTTGATTGTCTTGCTAATCTCAATAACACCTTTTTGGTTAGCATTTTGCAGAAGGGCCATTATTTTCTGTGCAGCTTAACAAGGATGTCATTGGAAAGATAAGTGATTGCACATATTAAGTTAATTTGGTTTATAATCACCCCCATCCTTCACATAAACATAAGGCGCAGACCTCTTTCTGCTCTCCAAGTATGCTTTCCCATGCGTACAGAATAAATTCTGACGCTGTGGTTGGATATTTGATGGATTCCAACATGCCTCATGCAGTGAGTTTAGAGATGACCTAAGAGAACCCTCTCCACTGGGGGTTCCCAACCACGGGGATCATTTTGGCAGAGTCTGGAGACAATTTTGGTTGTCTCAAGTTGGCGGGGGGGTGGGGTTGTTCCTGGCATCCAGTGTGCTGCTAAACAGCCTATAATGCAAGGCCAGCACCAAAGACTTATCCAGCCCAAAATGTCGATAGTGCAGAGGTTGAGAAACACTCACGATTTATCCTCGGGAGTACCAGAGTCCAGGGAAGGGATTTTTAGAATGGAGAGGCCATCCAGGCCATTTATGTCAACAGGGAAGAACCAGAGATCCGGGGAGGGAGGGAATGCACATACAGGAAAGAGAATATAACTCTTGGGGCCAGGTGTATGTGTGTGGGTGTGTGGGTGGACATGGGTGGGTGCATGTGGCATAGAAGAAAGATAGATCAGCCTTGGGATAATTCATATTATAAGATGGGTGGGGGGAGGGAAAAAAAAAAAGTAGGAGCATCCCAAGAAACAGTAGTGGGAAAAAGGCAAGTCATGAGAGTTCCTCTCTGATGGCCTTGAACATGATCAAGCAGGAGAGCATGGGGAGATGGCATGAGGCTTAAAAGTCAAGGAATGGGTGGTAGAAAAATCCAGCTCCATTTTCACCCCTTCCAAATGCCACGGAGCCACAGAGGAGAGAAAACATTTGGGAGGATTACTGGCAGCTGGACATTTAAATTAGCCAGGCAGACACAGAGTGATGGGCCCAGGGATGACGCCACTGGCAGCATCATGAGGCCAGGATTGGAATGGCCCCATGGCTCCAATCAAGGAGGAGATGATTGGGAAGGGGCAGAGCCTGCAAGAATGGGGAGTGGTCGGAGAACATGAAGTTGAGGAAGAAAAGCAGCTTGGATGGCAGGGAGGGTGAAGCATGGTGGGAGGGAAGGAAGGGGAGCTGGGAGTGAGGAGCACAGAGATGGAGACCTCAGAAGAGAAGGAGAACTGAACGACTCCTGAGAAACGAGCCGAAATTCGCATCACCAGGTGGAGGAAACGTTGCCAACTCTGAAGCAGGCATGGGAGATGGATCATTAGCACGCATGGTCCTGTCACTGCAAATTAGGAGGGGACAGGGTCAAAAGGAGAAGCTTTGTGGGTGGACTCCCGCCCCCTACAAAAGACATGTTCAAGTCTTAACCCCTGGTCCTGGGGGCGTGGACTCATTTGTGAAGAGAATCTTCACAGATCCCATTTCCATAAGGCCAATGGGTAGGCACATGGGTGGGCCTCCATTCATATGCCTAGAGTCTTTTTTTTTCAAGTAGACGAGACTGGGATGCAGTCAGTCAGTAGAAACCAGATGAGGAGACAGAAAGAGACGGCCATGGGACAGAGGCAGACATTGAGTTAGGCATTGCCATATTTTCCCTTCAGGAGAAACATGGCCTGTTGATACCTCAGGCTCACTTCCATCCTCCAAACTGTGAGCCAACAAATTCCTCTTGTTTGGCCCAACCAGTCCATGGTATTTGTCATAACGTCCCTGGCAAACTCAGACAAAGGTGAATTGGCGGCTTAGGCCAGTGTGAGGGAAGTGAGAAGATTACTGGGGGGCATGGGGGGGTGGGTGGCAGGTGAGGTGAGGCAAGCATGACTTCAGAGGAGGAAAAACCAAGAGAATCGTGGACGGTGGTGTGGAGGACAAGCTCGCCGACCTCACGTCCTCACCCAAGCCCTGGGAGAACTAGTCTTCTTCAGGAGGTGCTGTGGAGAAGGCTGAAAATTAGAATTTCTTAGAATGAAGAGTTCCACAGCTCCAGTGGGAGACATGCACTAGATGGGACATCTCTCGAAAATAGGGGTCTGTCTTGGCTAGTGATTTCTGTAGCCCACGCTAACACGTGGTCTGGCATATTGCAAGTTCTTGATAATGACATTTTGAAAAGTATGCAGAGGTGGACTAGACATGCAGGAGGGGTGGGAATGAAGCTGGAAAGTGGCTGGTGGGAGGGGTTTATCCAGAGGCAGCAAGTATAGCAGAAGGCTGGCAGGCAGGCTTGGAAGTGTCAGCTGGAATTTCAAAATCCCCTTAGTAATGCAGCCAAGTCAACTCTCCCACTCAGACAAGCACATGAAGCCATAAGGCTGGGCTACTGAAAACACCTTCATACAAGCTACAAGCTCTACTATTTTGCTTTGGTTTTCCTTTGCTCCTCAAGCAAATACCCTGCAACAGACCAGCTTAAACAATGGGAATCTGTGAGGTTTTGAGGCTAAAAGAAAGTCCAAATCAAGGCCATGCTTTTTTCCCTTAAACTGGCATTCTAGGGCTCGCTGCTGGTGATCCTTGGCCCTGGGCTCCTCTGTCACATGGCAATGCACATGGTGGCTCCTCCCGTCTCTTCTGGGTTCTGTTGAATCTCAGCTTCTTGTTTCCGCGGCTTTCTCTCTGTGTCTGAATGTCATTCTGCTTATAACGGACTCCAGTAATAGGATTAAGGCTCATCCTGATTGAGGCGGGCAACATCTTAATTGACATAGCCTCATCAAAATGTCCTACTTACAATGGGTTCACACCCACAGCAATGGATTAAGTTTAAGAACATGTTTTTCTGGAGTGAATGCAGCTCCAAACCACTACATATTCCAAAGACATTATTCCCTTAGCTATCTAGATAATCTAAGGAGTGAATAATTACTGGTGGCTGAAGGTTTTCCCCTTTAAATGTTAATCATGTTGGATAGCAATTTTTTTTTCTAAAATGCCTCACTTTTCCCCTCTTTTCTAAAAATCAGAAAGTTAATATATAAACAAAATGACATTATCATAAACTTCAACTATTATACTGGATTGTCCTACAATGATAGCTTTTTAGGAACAATTTTTGTACTGGGCCATAAGATGGTCACGTCCCCCGGAAAATCTTCCTCTGTGACATAAGAACTATTTGCTGGCAGGCTATATGGCTCCACAGTTGTTTCCAATGTGAGTTTTTGTGTCTGCTTTTTGTTTTTCCTACTCCCTCACTACCTGACTGGGCCTTACTGTGTTTTTGAACTCAGTGTGCCTCCCAGTAGCAACCTCCTTTCCTCTATCCTCAATTAGAAATTTTTTATTAAAAAAAAAAAAAAATTTTTAGGAGGTACTAGGGATCGAACCCAGGACTTCGTATATGGGAAGCAGGTGCTCAACCGCTTGAGCTACATCCACTCCCCCTCAATTAGAAATCGATCGTTTCTAACCTATAGTCATTAGACAACGGGCTACCAAGAGTGTCAGAAATGTGTCTAAAGCAAGTATTAGGACCAGCATGTCCCTTTACTGCTCAGGAGCCACTTTTGCTTATTTCCTGATTCTCAGTTGAGTTTTAGATGGATAAATTGCTAGCATACTCCTAAACTATAAAAAGTGTTTCCTAGATACACATATTCAGAATATTAGGGGAAGGCTAAATAACACTGCTAAGCCAAGCTTCCCTCTATACCACAAGTCTATTGCTTACTAGAATCGTAAAACTGAGTAACTTCAGGGGCTATCGAATGGCCATGTGTCCCTCCTATTGCCGTCACATAAGACCTCAGAAATTAGAAAAAAATTGCTCTGTTCTCACCAGCTAAAGATTATTTCTTTGCCTAAAAGACTTGTACTTATAACTCAGAACTGGTTTCTTTGTAGGATGTGGCTTCTCATTCATGAACCAGGGCACAAATAAATGAAATAAGTACTTCTTGAATGAGTAGTATGTATGTATGCCTTTATTTGGTCAGCTTCAGTTAAGTTGACACCCAAACAGGGCTCTTATGTTTGGCCGAACTCTAGCATTCCCAATTGCTCAGTCCACACTGTCTGGTCATCTTTCCTACCTAACGGGTCTCTAAGTTTCCAGGTCAAAGGATCAGACCAGAGATTTCAACTCTAAAAGAAGTGGTGAAGAAGTCGCAGTAAGTCATACGACTAGATGTCATGAAAAGCTCTACTGGTGAACACTGAAAATAACAATGTGTATATCTTCCTGGACAGAAATTCCCCCTCAGGAGGAAATAAAGTCAAAGCTAGCATTTGTGTGTCATTTCACATTGAAAACTGAAGGAACTGGATGATGTTTACCACACTGCCTTTGACTTCCATAAGGAGGTTACAGGCATTTTATCATAGGCACACTGTGGGGTCCAGTGGTAACAAATGGGATACATGCTCATAAAATAAGATATTTTAAAGCAGATAGAATGGGGCAAACTAAAAATAAAGGCTCCAGGTTACTAAAGAAACTTGACATTCATTTATTCATTCATTCAACCAGCAACTGGTAAAGACTGATAATGTTCCAGGTTCTATAAACAACAGTGAACAAAGCAGATGAAATCTTTGCCCTAAGAGGTCTTATAGGCTAGCGAGCTCATGTTTTCGACAGCAAATATGAAAAGTTTAAAAGCTATGCTACACATTGTCAGCTGAACCTTTCAAAATAAGGCCAGGGAAGCAGATGTGCCTCAAGCAGTTGGGTGCCCACCTACCACATGAGAGGTCCCGGGTTCAGTTCCCGGTGCCTCCTAAAAGAAAAAGAAGACATGCAGACGCAGAAGAGAGAGCACACAACTAACAGACACAGAGAGCAGACAGCGAGCGCAATCAACGAAGGCAGGTGAGGGGAGAAATAAAATAAATCTTTAAAAAAAAAAAAAGACCAGTGTATGTCCCCAAAGCCTAACATAACATCCATCTGCCCAAGTGTAGGGTGTATTCTACAAAGGCTAAAACAACTAGAAAGAAAAGAGTACAACAACCACATAGGCAAGCTCCTCTGTAGAAGTATTTACTGGACATGCAATAGAAAGAAAAGACCTTAAAGGAACAAGTCAGTATTAGATGATATTCTGGTAAAACAAAGATAAGTAATTTGTGATAATGCACAAAGTAAAGCCAACTGGAAGCAACCTGACTGTTCAAGGATCTGAAATTAGCTATTCAAACCGTCAAACATCCGTAAAATGAATACTTTACACCTATGAAATGATCCTGGAGACGAATACATAATTTCATTTCAAAAGGTCATGCTATATTGCTATGTGAAAAAAAGCTGGCTATAAATACATAGTCCCATTTTTGCAAACAAAACAACAAGTTATGCTCACATTTAAATATAAAAAGAAAGAGTGGGTACCAAAATGTTAAACAGTATTTTTTTTTCAAGAGAGTGGGGGTGTAAGGGATTTTATCCTTCTCCTTTCAGTTCTCCTCTATTTTCTAAATTTTCTACAATAAATATGAAATAATTTTGTTATGAGTGGGAAACGAAAGTTTCATTCAGTCCAATTACATGACATCACTGTCTTTAATTTCATAAGTGTCTCTGTCAAACTCAAAGCTATTTGCAGCAATTATCTAGAGAATCTGATAGACACACAATAGAGGTAATTCAGATTTTAAAACATGCCGCTAGGAGACAGCCATGGAAGCAAGAAGCTGAAAGCAACAAAATCTGGAAGAGAAGGGAGAGACCAGCAGGCGCCACCCCGTGCCTTGCCACGTGGCAGAGGAATCCAGGATCGCCGGCAGCTGATCTTCAGGGAGAAAGCATTGCCTGGTGATGCCTTGAGTTGGACATTTTCTCAGCCTCAAAAACGAATAAATTCCCATTGTTGAAGCTCAAACAAACAAACAAAAACCATGCAGCTGTCTCCTGAAATATCTGGAAGTAGAAGATTATAGTGTAAAGAGGACCAACTGGGAAGTCAGACAGACCTGGGTTCCAGTCCTCACTGTATCAACAATATCACCGCTGGGTTTTAGTGCTAGGTGTCTAACTCCTGCAAATTTCAGTTCCCTCACCCCTGAGACATTCCTAACAACCAGCTGTGGCATTGTCATGAGGACTGCAAGAGATTATGTGCATAAAGCACTCAAGAAAGGCATCTGACCCACGGTAGGTGCTCAGAAACTGCTACTTTATCCTACATTTTAAAATTAGATGCTTAAAATATACATTTTGCAATCACACATCTATCTTTTTTTTTTTTAAGATTTATTTTATTTATTTATTTCTCCCCACCCCCTCATTGTTTGCACTTGCTGTGTCTGCTCATCTTCCTTGTTTCTTTTAGGAAGCACTGGGAACCGAACCTGGGACCTCCGATGTGGGAGGGAGGAGCCTAATCGCTTGAGCCACCTCAGCTCCCTGCTTTGTTGTGTCTCTCATTATGTGTTTTCTCTTCGTGTCTCTTGTTGCATCATCTTGATCCCGTTGCACCAGCTCGCTGTCTTCTTTATGAGGCACTGGGAAGCGAACCAGGGGCCTCCCATGTGGTAGGTGGGAGCTCAGTCGCTTGAGCCACATCTGCTTCCCATACACATGTATCTTAAGCCAAGAAAAGTGTTAAGGTTACCTCAAAATCCTATGCAGTCTTTTGTCATTTGAACAGAACAGTGCAAGATCAAGGTGATTATTTCATAACTGCTACGTGATAATCATTTATTTATGACTATGTTTATATAGCTGGATTTATATATGTGGACAAGTGTAGTATGAGTACAAGGTGCCTGTAAAGAAAAATTGTTCATAATCTTTTTTAATGTTATTAAAAGTATACTATAGTGACAACAGACAAGGTAAAACAGTTATAACCCAAATACTAAGTTATCTGTTTCCTGCAGTCATTCAAACAATGACTTAATTGATAGAAAGGTATAGGCCTAGCGAAATGACTCACATAATTGGTCAAGTTGGTCCCATATTTCAGATGGATTTGGAATAAGTGCTGAATTTCATATGATTATTCCAACAAAGAACCCGAGGCTCAGAGACCGTAAGTAATAGAGCCAAGTTACACAGCCAGTAAGTGGTGGCACTGGGGTTTGAATCTAAGTCTTCCCACGTTTTTTCTACTGCACTATATAGAAGTAAAAAGAAATTTAAATCTTGGTCAAGCTGTAATCAAAGACTGAACAAACTTGTAGTTTTGAAAAAAGTAGTAGTGGGAGGCCAGGCAGGGAATGATTGCTTCCAGATATTAAATATGCAGTAAAGCTAGAATGATTAAAACCACAGAACTATGCTATGTATATACTATGGCACAGTGCTAATGCAATAATAGATTGAATCTATTCTAATAGATGGAATCAAACAGAAAACCCAGAAATATTTGGTATGTGATAAAGATGGCATTTAAATTAGTGGGATGAAAGGATAGATTAGTCAATGTAGTTGGCACAATTTGAGGGGAAAAAAATTTGATACCAAATACCAACTTCACATCAACTTTACACCCAATACTAAAACATATTCCAAATGGATTAAAGAATTAAATGTAAAATATGAAATGATAAAAGAATAGGTGAATATTGATCTGATCTTCGAGGTATAGGTGTTTCTATTTGTTTGTTTGTTGTGAGAAGGTGTAGGTTTATAGAAAAATCATGCAGAAAATACAGAGTTCCCATATACACTCTCCTATTATTAACACTTGGCATTTGTGTGGTACCTTTGCTACAACTGATGAGAGAATATTATTATAGTGGTACTATTAACCATAGTTCATAGTTTACATTACGGTTCCCCCATTTGCCTTGGACAGTCCTATGTTGTTGTTTTTTAAAAATATTTATTCTAGTAATATAGATACAATCTAAAATTTCCCCTTTTAACCACATTCAAATATGTAAGTCAGTGATGTTAATTACATTCGCAATGTTATGCTACTATAATTACCAACACTTCTCCATCACCCCAAATATAAATTCTATACCAATTAAGCATTAACTCCCCATTGCCTATAGCTACCCTGGACCCTGGTAAACTATATCTAGACTCTATGATTTTGCTTATTCTATTTATTTTATATCATCGAGAACATACAATATGTGTCCTTTTGGCTTATTTAGCTCAACCTGAGGTCCTCGAGTTGTTGTCACATGTATCAGAACTTCATTCCTTTTTATGGCTGAATAACTCCATTGTATATATATATACCACATTTTTTTATCCATTCATCTGTTGATGGACACTTAGGTTGCTTCCATCTTTTGGCAGTTGTGAATAATGCCCCTATGAACATCAGTGTGCAAATACCTGTTTGAGTTCCTGCTTTCAATTCTTTTGATTGTATACCTAGAAGTGGAATTGCTGGGTCATATGGCAATTCTATACTTAACTTTTTGAGGAATCGCCAAACTGTTTTCCACAGTAGCTGCA
>JAQZBX010078768.1:0-14093 GCA_029593785.1 Cabassous unicinctus
TGGACCTGGGCCAGGCCTGGGACTGCTTCGACCAGCAGGCCAGTCGCGTACGCAGGAGTGACCAGCATCGGTTTCCAGCTCAGACCTGGAAAGAGGGCCGAACACCAGAGAGCGGGCCCACAGCAATGTCACAGCTAATCTCTAATCTCCGTCCTCCATCCGCCTCATTTTGACGTAATTTGCTCAGGGGAAAAACTAGAAACCATCAGAGGGAGGCTCCTTCACCTTCAGATGACTAGTTCCTCTTCTTCCCTCTCCAGTGACAGTCCCGGCTCCTCCCACAGGCCCACTCCGTCTTCCTGGGCTCCGAATTCTCGCCCTGCTTGCCTCACTGGGGGCTTTGTTGCTTGGTAAGACCCTCCCTCCCGATCGCCAGTCCCTCCCTGTCAGAGCCCTTCCGCGGCTGCAAGCACACTTTCCACGTTCATCTTTTGATCCCTTGGCAGGAAGTGATAAAACCCCAGTAGTCGGGTGGATCCCGGTCCACCGGGAAGACGCGCTCTGAAGAGCTGGGTCTTTGGGGGCAATACCGTGATGTGACTTTAGTGTCCCTCCATGCAAGGACCCACGAGGCCCAAGAGCTGCGTGTCAGTTGTGGAAGGTTGTCGGCAGATCGAGCCAGCACAGGGTAGCCCGTACGTGCAAAAGGGACATCGAGTCATCTTGAAATGGCTCAGACCGACTCACTCTGCAGTGGCCAAATGGAGTAGTTCAAATCCTGGCTCCACCCCTCAGTAACCTTGTAACCTGGGGCAGGCTTCTTAAGCTCTCTGTGCCTCGGTTTCTCCATGTGTAAAAATGAGGACACTAATGCTAGTCCCTGCCTGCTGGGTTGTTTGAAGATGAGATGAGTTCATACATGTGAGACACTTGGAATAGGCCATTCTGACCTATTGCAAGTATCTGCTATTGTGAAACTAACCCAAACCAAAACGGATGCGAAAGAGCTCGAGTCGAGCTCAATTTGAACCAAGTAGACTCACAGTCACTGAAACCAACATAAAGGGGGCGGAATCAGTTAAAATTAGCAAACCAGCTCAAACCCCTTGGGTCAGCCTTTACTAAAACCAGATTAACTCCGTGAAAACTGGCTTAGAATTGTCGGTTTGGACTCTGCAGCGCTGGCACATGTGAGGGGTCTCCCTCGATTCTCTTGGTACGTGAGCTTGAACAGTCACACGCAGTCCCAGGCAGCTCCCGTGAGTGAGCAGTAACGTGGGGGCACAGGACTACCCATGCCCACACCTGCCACAAACACGGAAGACAGCAATCAGCATCTGCTCCAAGATACACTCAAGCGACATATGTCAGGTCAAGGCTCAAGTGTCAGAAACGAGCCTCGCCCTAATCAAACAAGGGGTGGGATAGATTGGTCCGGGATCCCAGGAAGCCCATGAAACCCAGGGGCAAGGGCAGAGGCAGCCGCTGAAGATCTGAGCAGTTGTCAGAACCCAAGGCCCCTCGCTCTCTGGCCCAGGGAGGGGAAGTGACTTCCTCAAGGCCAGTAACTTTGAGCAGCAGGGAGAGGGCAGGAGACCATGAGCCTTGGGAGCAGGGGGCCTGTGGGTGAGGGGCTGGAAGCTAGATGTTGTCCTGGGCCGGCCTGCCCCATGGTCACAAGTGACCTACCTCCCAGGAAGCCCCTTGCCCCTCATTGGCTAGACCCCACCCCCAAGGCCAGAGGCGGGGGTGAGGTACCCCCCTTAAGGAACTTCAGTCGTGTACTGTTCATTCTCTGCCCCCTGCTGGTCGGGCAGAGCCTGGGGAGGGGCCTGCGGGAAGCCACAGGGTGGGGCTCGGAGCCTGCGGGAAGACATTTTCTGGAGGGTCTCTCCCACGTTCCAACATGGCCGCTTGGATACAAAACATACTTGGGCGGGGAGAGGCAGGCAGGCCACAGGCCTGGCTGGGATCGGGGCCCAGGCACCACCCTCTCTGGGCTTCACTAGCTGGTATCTGAAGTGAGGGAGGGCCCTCAAGGGTCACCGAGCACATGACACTCATAAATCAGAGCGACCCCCTGAGCCTTCTCACCTCATGACTGGAGGTGCACAGGTACAGAGGGGAGGACCCGGGCCTGTCACACGGTGAGTCAGTGGGAAGGGAACAGGACTGTCATTTATGATCCATCCACTCTGTGCTTGATGAACTCACAGTCATTCCTACATCCCAGCCAGCACAAATGAAGGCCTAGACACCTTCTGTGGGCTGACCTTGACATGGGCTATCTCATCCAATGCCCCAGCAACCCTTGGAGGTATTATTATCCCCATTTCACAGATGGGGAAATTGAGCCCCAGAGAGATGGCTCGCCCAGACACAGCTAGTGAGGGCAGAGCCAAGATTTGAATCCCTGACTCGCTAGTTACCCTAGGGCTGAAGCGGGAATGAGGGGGCATCTCAGATGTCAAGCATTCCCATGTGTCTCAGAATCAACCCGTGGGGCCAAGGCAAGGGAGCAGGCCCAGGCCCGGGAAGAAGCTGGGAGGGCAGTACCCCACTGATTCCTTTTCTAAGTATCATTTTTATTTGACTTTTCATTAATTAATACTTCTTCATGGTTCCAAATATATATATAAATTATAGAGTAAAGTCTTGCTCTTACCCATGTGCCCCATTTGCCCTATTCTGCCTCCTCGTCCTCACCCCCTACACATCACCACTTTTTATTAGGATCTTATGTATTCTTTCAGAGTTTCTTTATGCAAATACAAAAATGAATATAAACTCTTAGTTCCTGTTTTCACCTAAAAGGTAGCAAACTACATACTTTGTGCTGGATCATCTTTGAAATCTTTCCCCATCAGTAAATAGAGAACTTCCTCATTCTTTTATATCACTAAATAGTATTATATAGGTTGAAATAATTTATTTAATCCATTCCCCATTGATGGACATTTGAGTTCTTTCTACTGTTTTGCTTTGGGCTGGATTTTTTTTTAAATTTTATCACAAACAGTACTGCAATAAATAATCTTGTACATATATTGTTTCATATATGTATAAGTGTATTCATAAGATAAATTCCCAAAAGTGGATTGCTGTGTTGAAAAGTGTGGTATGTTTTTTTTTATTGCTGTTAACAAATTACCACAAAATTAATAACTTCAAACAACTCCTATTTCTTAGCCCACAGGCTGGAATTCTGGCACGGTGTGCTGGGCTCTCTGCTCAGGGCAGCATGCTGCTGATATCGAGGGCAGGCAAAGGCTCAGTTTTCTGGGGAAAAGTCTGCTTCAGAGCTTGTTCTTCTTATTGGCAAAATTTGGTTCTTCGTGGTTGTAGGACTGGGGTCTCTGTTTTCTTGCTGGCTATTGGCTGGGGTTCCGGGATGGGAGGGGGGGAATGCTCGCAGCCCCTGAGGATGCCCACATTCCTTGTCCTCTACATCCCTCTATCTTCAGGCTGGAAATGGCATGGCAAATCCTTCTTGGGCTTCAAATCTCTGGCTTCCTCTTTTGCAATCAGCCAGAGAAAACTCTGCATTCAAAAGACTCACCCAAGGGAGCGGATATGGCTTAAGCAGTTGGGCACCTGCCTCCCACACGGAAGGTCCCAGGTTTGTTCCCGGTGTCTCCTAAAGAAGACGAGCGGTTGCTGCAAAGGAGCAGATGCTACAACCAGCAGACGCCACAACTGCTGCAACCAGCAGACACCACAACCAGTTGAAGATGCAACCAGCAGGAAGCGATGTGGCTCAGGTGGTTGGGCACTTGCCTCCCACATGGGAGGTCCCGGTTTCAGTATCTGGTGCCTTCTAAAGAAGACAAGCAGAAAACGAGCAGACAGATGAGGAAGCCATCTTGGGGAGGGGAATAAAAATAAATATAAAAAAAATCAAGGCTAAAAAAAAAAAAGGCTCACCCAAGTAGGTCCAGCCATAGCAGGATAATCTCCCTATCTTAAGGTCAATCGATTTGGGACCCCACTTACATCTGCAAAATCTCTTTTGCCATATAATGGAATGTAATCAGGAGTGATATTTCATCATATTCACAGGCTGCACCCACACCCAAGGGCAGGAGATTGCACAAGGGATCATTGAGGGCCACCTTAGAATTCTGCCTATCAGGTATACTGTAATTTATATACATATATATTTTGTGCTGGATTCCCCCTTCCCCAGTAATGATGAGAGTGCCTGCTTCCCCACAATGTCACCAAAGAAAAGAAAAGAAAGAAAAGAGAAGAGAAGAAAAAAGAAAAAAAAAAGAAAAGAAAAGAAAGGAAAAGAAAAGAAAAGAAAAGAAAAGGAAAAGAAAAGAAAAGAAAAGAAAAGAAAGGAAAAGAAAAGAAAAGAAAAAAAAAAGAAAAGAAACTATGATGGTATGAATTTGGTGAATCCCAAAAAGAGATTATGTTTTTTAACTAATCCATTCCTGTGGATGTGAGGCCCTTTGATTGCATTAAATTCAGTTAAAGGACCTTTGATTAGATAACTTTATAAGACCAGTTTACGGCTTTTGCTTGAACTCAGTGACGCATAAGTCAGGTTGGGTCTCAGCTCTCTTGCTGGGTCTGATATAAACTGAGACATAGAGAGAGAGACACATAGAAAGGAAGCTACCATTTTGATCCTGCCGTGAGAGAGAGAGAGGTCTGCAGGAAAACAGGGAAGCCTGAGAGACTGAGAAATGACCCGGAGTCTGAAATCAGTAGAACACAGAGGCACAGAAAGAGGCCCCCGAAGGGTGGGTCCGCAGAGCAGCTCAAGGCTGAGGAGACAAGCCCTGCTATATGCTTGATGGTCCACAGCTGAACTCCAGGAGATGGTGAGCCTTGAGGGGAAGGCTGGGACCTCAGCATAGATCACCCACATTTCGCTTTGGCGAGTGGCAGGACACCAGGATCACCAGTAGCTGACTTTGGTGAGAAAGCATCTCTGATGGTGCCTTGATTTGGACATTTCACAGCCTCGGAATTATAAGAGTTTCCCCTAATAAAATTCCCATTATAAAAGCCAACACATTTCTGGTACTTTGCATTGACAGCCCTTTGCAAACTAAGACACAAACAAACAAACAAATAAACATGATCAAATGTTTAGATTTTGCCAATCTGATAGGTGAAAAATAGAATCTTAATGTATTTTAAACTTGCGATTACTTTCTTATAAATGAGACTGAACATTTCTTCAAAAGCTTAAGGGCCATTTATATTTCTTTTTCTTTATAACTTATGATTTGAGTCACAGAAAAGACTTTTTTTTTTTAAAAGATTTATTTATTTACCTATTTATCCCCCCCTTGCTGCTTGTGTTTTGCTGTGTCCATTCGCTGTGTGTTTCTTCCGTGTCTGCTTATCTCCCCCTTGCTGTGAGGTCTTGCTGCATCAGCCCACGGTGCCGCGCGGGCTGGCCTGCCCTCACAAGGAGGCACCGGGAAGCAAACCCGGGGCCTCTCATATGGTAAACGGGAGCTCTATCCATTGAGCCACACCCGCTTCCCAGAAAAGACTTTCTAACTCCAAAGCTGATCAGAAATTTTCCTATTTTCTTCTGGAACTTTTATTGTTTCATTTTTTACATCCACTGATTCCTGGAACTGGAAGTTTCCCTTGTCATTTCTTCCGCAACAAGTGCAAAGCTGGGCCCCAAGAGGCGTGGAGTTTGGGGGAAGAAAGGAACTGCCACGGTGGGTCACTCTGGGTGCTGGGCTCTGCCATGCCAGAAATCCCAGCCTGCGAATCTTCTTCCCACTTCCCTCGCCCCAGCTGGCGCAGGGGCCCAGGCTGCCTGAGGAGCTTCCGGTTTGGAGGGCGAGAACAGCACATGGCCAGACTGGAATCTAGACACAGAACCAGGGAGCCCCAGGGCAGGAGAGGGGCATTCTGATGGGGTAATCAGGCGCCTGCAGGGTGGAGAGGCATCTGAGCTGAGTAAGTAAGGGGAAATGTAATGGCAGTGATGAAAGAAGCGGAAGAGCTTCAGTGCAGGAACTGTAGGAGCAAAGGGAGGGAGGTGGGAGAATCAGTCCAAAGCCCAGCCTAGAGAGAAGGATTGAGCCTCAAGACTATAGGGCTAGGGTATGACTCATCTCCATGGCCCCTCCTCTGTGCCACAGGAAGCATCAGTCAGTTTGATGAATGAAATGAAATGAAGCAGAAAGGACATGGAGCCTTGAATTCCAAGCAAAATCATTTACCCTTTACTCTGACAGTAGGAAGCAAAGACTTCTTTGCAAAGGAAAGCCCTGGGCTGTGCGGTCAGCTCAGACTCTGTGGTGTGTTCTCTGCACACCACTGCCCCCTTGTGGATGGTATGGGAATTCTCCATGACTAGCCTCGGGCATCAAGTCTAAGCAGAGTAAGTCCCTGAACCAAAAGGGGGAGGGGGAAGGGAGGTCGAGTGGGTCTCAGAGAATTGAAAAACCATGAAATCCTGATTGGAGAATGTCTGGTCCGTTGTGTCCACAGAAACCATTTGGTATGACTGGTTCACTACTTAGGGAGAAACCAAGGCTAAAGAGGGTACTACTAGGGAAGGGAGAAGAGAGCACCAAACCTGGTGTAAGACAGTCCTCAGTTTGCAGCCTGGCTCTATTTCTTTCTGGTTGCAAGACCCTGGGCAAGTGGTCTCACCTTTCTGAGCCACAGTTTCCATCTCTGTAAAATGGATGGTCTGGCAGGATTGTGTTTTCTGGGAATGCCAGGCTAGGTTACTCAGATCAATCTTCTCACTGAAAACAACTAAAAATGCTGGTATCTTGGTATAACCAGATGGTAAGGAGTTCCCAGAATAAAATGGACAGATAAACAAAGCAGAAAAATCCTTTCACTCTGAGGGCATTTCCTGATTCTGGTGAATTTGAACTGCTATTTGATGACAACTCTGGGTAAGGATACAAATAATAAAAGTCCAGACCACATGGTGGTGGTGGGGGTCATATAGAAGGCCCTCCCCACAATAAGCTGGGATCTCAAAGAGCCAGACTCTCAGAAGTAAACCATACCTAGTACAGACTTGCAACTCTAGTTTGCATCTTCTGGGAGGTTCATGGAACTCAAGCCTTAAACTTGGATGGAGGTGACCCCTGGCTATTTGTGCTCTTGGGATCCTGGAAGAAACAAATGGAAATCTTCTATGGAGGGAGATGCCTTCAGCATAGTCTCCAAATTTGCCCCACAAATACATTTTCAAGCACAATGGCATGCACAAAGTAAAAGATAATCAAGCACACAGAATTAAGTTCCCATGGCAAGAAGCAGAAAAAAACAAGAAACAACAAATCATACCTCTAAAGAATCCAGACATTGTGATTATTTTATATGCAATACAAAACAACTATACTTAAAGAAACAAAAGAGTAGCTTGAAAATATTTGCATGTGTAAGAAATGTAGATAAGTTTAGTTTTCACATAAAGGTAATAAAGGGCAGGGGGAATAAGACTAATGTCATTTGGCAGGCTATTGCATCAGTCACCTACGCCCTAGTTAAACAGGGATAAAGGAAATCAGCTCAAACTGGTAAAAAGGGCGGCAGGCAAGAAAGACTTAGACAACTCAGACATCAGTACCAAATTCCGTTCCTCCTTTAGTGAAAGGGCGAGTAACTGGCCAAAATTGCTGGAAAGTGATAAGAGAAACTGTTAATCTAAGACTAGGGGACTTGCAGGGGAAAGTTAGACCTCTCAGATAGGCTGTAACCTCTGGAGCATCCAATCAGTGGGGAAACAGGGGAGGGCTTGCATGCTAGGCTTAGGGGTATAAATTGTGTCACTTTCTTTTGTTCGGGGCGCCAGCCACATGTTCTGGTTGTGCGCCCCTTCTTGCAAGATTAAGAATAAAATCTTAATCGGGTGAGCTTTATTTCTTCCCAGACCAAATTTCTTTCTAACAACTGGAAATGGGAAATTATAAAAAGTGACAGTAGATTTGAAAAAAGCTAAATGGAACCTCTAGAAGTGAATAACATACTAACAAAAATTGAGAAGTCAATAACAAGTTTAAAGCAAAGTAGACATAGCTGAAGTGAGAACTGGTGAACTAGAAGAAATTTCAGAAGATACAATCCAAGAATGAACATGGGGGAACAAAAAGATTAAAAACCAATACAGAAGAGAAGATGTCTTAGTGTGTCAGAGTTGCTTTGACAAATACCACACAATGGCTTGGTTTAAAAAACAAGCATTTATTTTTCTCACGGTAATGAAGGTTAGAAGTCCAAAATTCAGATGTCACCAAGGCTAAGCTCTCCTCTGGGGTCGCTAGGATTCTGGTGATGGGAGGCTCTCTCTCTCTCCTCTCTGGCTTCTTCTGACTTCTGGCTTCTTCTGACTGAAGTTTCTCTCTCTATAAGGCCTCCAGTTATATGGACAAAGACCGACTCTGATTCAATTTAGCCACACCTTAATTCATAATATCTTCAAAGGGTCCTGGTCACAAACAGGTTCACACCCATAGGAACACTTTGTGGGATACATGATTCAATCCCCAACAGAGGGTAAGAGACATGGAAAATAAATAAGAAACAGCTAACACAGATTTAAATGGAATCCCTGAAGGAGAGAAGAGAGAGAGAATGGGGCTGAGATGATATTTGAAGAGTCAATGGCTGATCTTCCAGAACTGATGAAATATATCAATCTACAGATTCAAAATGCCCAAGTAGGATACATTTTTTTAAAAAAATCACACCTAGATATATCATGGTGAGGCAGCAGTCTACCAAAGACAAAAAGAAAATTTAAAAAGCTGCCAGAAAAATAAGACCAATTCTCTTTAAAGGAGCAAGTTAGACAGCAGAAAGATTATCTTCACTGTGCTGAAAGAGAATAACTGCCCGTGTAGAATTCTGTGCCCAATGAAAATCATGTAAGAAGGAAGATGAAATAAAGACATCTTTAGACTAACAAAATCTAGAAGAGTTATACCCCCAGCACACTCAAGGTAGAAGGAAAAAGATCCCAGATGGAAGATCAGAGATTTCAGGAAGAATGAAGGGCAATGAAAATAGTAAATATGTAGGAAAATCTAGACTCTTGACTGCATAAAACAATAATAATGTCTTGTGGTCTTCAAAATAGAAATAATATAGAAGTAAAATACATGACAAAAGTGTAACTAAGTCAGGAGGTGTGGAGATGGAATTAAACTGTTGGAAGATCCTTGCATTTTCTTCAAGTAAAGGTGGCGACTAACTAGAAAAGTTAAGTGTGAAGATTATAACCTCTAGGATAACCTGTAAAACAATAAAAACTAACATCCAGATTAGTCAAGGAAGTGGAAGTCCCCTCTGGGTGAGGTTTATTAACCAAATACATATATTTATTAATTTCAGACAGAGTAGACTTTAAGGTGAGAAGTACTATTGAGATTAGAAAGAGTCACTGTATAATAATAACGGGATCTGTCCATCAGAAGGATATATCAATTCATATACACCAGGGCTCTTAACCATTTTTTTGTTCCACGGACCCCTTTGCTGATCAAGTGAAAACCACAGACCCCTTCTCAGAATGTAGTGGCAGGTAGTTTTATGACACTCAATATCGGAGGTCAAAGAAAGTAAAGATAAGCTGATTTTTAAAAAATTCAAGCTCACGGACCCCCTGAAATCTTTTGGACCCCCGGTTAAGAACCCCTGATATACACCTTCAAAATGATTAATAAAAGATAGCCTAATCGAATGATGGAGAAAATACTTGAACAGGCACTCCACAAAAGAGGAAAATCAAATGGCCAATAAACATGTGTAAAGATACTTAAGCTTATAAGTAATCAGAGAAATGTAATTTACAAATTTCAAAAATATCTTATGTTGGAGATTAATAGACATTATTAAACATACAATCAGACTGGGAAATATGACTTATAATCAAGAAAAAAATAGAATAAGATCCATAGTGATCCTCTAATTGGAGTTAGCAGATAAGAACTTTAAAATAACTATGATTATATGTTAAAGAAAGTAGGTGGAAAGAACCTAATCATGTAAAGACATTATGAGAAAAACCACAGCCTAATATCACTCATGAATATAGTTATAGGAAACCCTTAAGAATACATCAGCAAATTGAATCCAGCAATATATAAAAGGATAAAACATCAATACCAAATGAGGTTTATCCTAGGAATATAAGACTGGTTTAACATTTAAAAAGTAATCATTGCAATTCATCATATTAACAAACAAAAATATAAAAAACACAAAATGATCTCAATAAATACAGAAAAAAAAGCATTTTACAAAAGTTAACACCTGTTCATGATTTTAAAAAGAAACAACCAAGCTCCTCTCTGCAAATTAGGAATAAAGGGGAACTTCTGATTAAAAGCATCTATTAAAAATCTACAGCTAACATCATACTTAATGGTGAAAAATTGGAAACATTTCTCTTAATATTAGGAACAGGGCAAATATTTTGTTCCTACCACTTCTATTTAACATTGTACTGGAAAGTTCCAGCCAAGTGAATAATAACAGAAAAAGAAATAAAAGGCACAATGATTGGAAAATAAAAGTGAAATCATCATTGTTCAGTCTCATATGACTGTATACATAGCAAACCCTATGGGATCTACCAAAACCAAAACCAAAACAAAGCAAAAAAAAAAAAACACACACACCAAAAAACCCTACTAAAATTAAAAGTGAATTTAGCAAGTACACAAGACACAGTAAACATACAAAAGTGAATTGTTATGTTATTTTTCAATTGATTGTGGCTAGTATACAGAAATACAATTCACTTTTGTTAAAGATTCTAGAAGAAAATATAACAAGAGTATCTTTATGACCTTAGGATTAGCAAAAGTTTCTTAGGACCCAAGAATTACTAACCACATACTCAAAAAATGTTTAAATAAGCACGTCACAGACTTGAGGAAAACATTCATAATACTTATATTTAACAAAGGACTTGTATTCAGAGTATATGAAGAACTACTGCAATATGAATGAAATAAACAATCCAATTAGAAATGGGCAAAAGATGTGTGGTAGACTGTTACAATGGTAATCCCCAATGAACTATGGCTTCATGTTCATGCCCTTCCACAGTGACTCTGGACTTGGACATGAAATTTATCTTGGCCTTTGGGGCATTAGCTAGCATGATGCAAGCAGGCAAGCTCTTGCACATTGGGTTTTGTCTTCTTTGAATACTCCTTCTTGGAACTATGAGCCACGTAGGCCTGGCTACCTATGTGGGAGAACATGTGGAGATAGCTAGCCAGCCTACAGTTGTTCCAGCTGTCCCAGGGATTTTGTTTTGTTTTGAGGTATCGGGGCCAGGGATTGAACCCAGGACTTCATATGTGGGAAGCTGGTGCTCAACTACTAGCCACATCGGCTACCCTGAGTTGGTTTTTTCATTTGTTTGCTTGTTGTTTGTTTGCTTGTTTGTTTTTTGCTTTTTTAGAAGGCATGGGTATGGAACCCAAGACCTCCCATGTGAGAAGCAGGCGCTCAACTCTTGAGCCACATCTGCTCCCAACCCAGGGATGCTTGTTAAAACATATTTGATTTTAAACCCCAGTTGAGACTCCAGATGGCATTTCTTTTGCTCTAACACCACATGGAATAAAAGAAATACCAACACGAGCCCAGTTCAGATAGTCAAAAAGTGAGCAAATGAATGGTTTTGTATTAAGCCACTAATTTTTGTGGTGATGTAATGGAGAGTTAAGAATTACCAAATGAGACATATGCTTATCAAAATGTCAAACGTGCAAGACAAAGAGAGAATACTGAAAGCAGTAAGAGAAAAGAGATCCATCACATACAAGGGAAGCTCAATAAGATTAAGTGCTGATTTCTCATCTGAAACCATGGAAATGAGAAGGCAGTGATATGACATAGTTAAGGTGCTAAAAGAAAAAAACTGCCAGCCAAGAATTCTGTATCCAGCTAAGCTGGCATTCAAAAATGAGGGAGAGTTCAAAATGTTCACAGATAAACAGAAACTAAGAGTGTTTGTCAGCAAGAAACCTGACCTTTAAAAAATACTAAAGGGAGTTCTACAGATTGAAAGGAAAAACAAGCGCAAGAAGGTTGGAGGAGACTGTAGAAAGGAAAATTACTAGTAAGAATAACTAAAAAGATAAAAAGAGACATAAAAACAAAATATGACATATACAAATTGTGGCAGTTTAATATTATTTATGAATTCCAAAAAGGAGATATTGATTTTGATTGTAAACTGGTCTGTTCCTCTGAGTGTGATAACCCCTTGATTGTATTAGATTCAGCTGAGATGACTTTGATTAAATTATGTTAAGATTAGGACTTTGATTCGACCACATCATTAGGGTGAGCACGCTTGAGTCCCTGCCCCTTGGTGGGCTATATAAACAGATGCTCAATCAAGAACACAGAAGTAGATACACAGAGAAGATACAGGAGGACAGACAGCTCCAAAGACACAGCAGAGGCCCTGGGAAGAGAGATGAGCCATTCACATGATAGTTTACAGCTAACCTTATGAAGAGACCAGAGCAGCTGAGCCCAGAAAGAAATGAGCCTCGGGGAGAGAGTCGATTCTTATGCCAGCCTACAGCTGAGATCAGGAGAAGCTAGGACCATGGAGCCTTAAGAGGAAGAAGGAAGGCTGAACCTTTGCAGACATCGCCCACCATCTTGTTTCAACACATGGCCAATGACTTTGGGTGAGAAAGTCCCTCTTATGGTACCTTGAATTGGACTTCTACCCCAAATAAATACCCTTTATAAAAGCCAACAGATTTCTGGGACTTTGCATCAGCACACTTTTGGCTGACTAATACAGAATTTTTCAGTCTGAAAGGAAAACACAAGAGTGAGAGACTTGGAGAAAAGTGTAGAAATGAAGCTTATTAGTAAGGGTAACTTAAATGGTAAAAAGGCAAACAATAGTAAGATATGACAACAGAAAGCCAAAGGATAAAATGGACAAAGTAAGTAGCGCCTTTATAGTAATAACACTGAAAATTAATGTATTGAATTCCCCAATCAAAAGGCATAGACTGACAGAATGGATAAAAAAATATGAGTAACCTATATGCTGTCAACAGGAGACTCACTTCAGACATAAGGACCCAATCAAGTTGAAAGTGAAAGGTTGGAAAAATATTTTCCATGCAAATAGTAAGCAAAAAAGATTTGGAGTAGTGAGAATACATCAGACAAAATATTTTAAATGCAAAACTGTTATAAGAGAGGAAGATCATTATATGGTAATAAAAAGGGGAATTCACCAAGAAGAAATAACTACAATAAATACCTAGGTGCGCCAAGATACATGAGGCACACACTGGAAAATATGAAGAGAGAAATAGACGTCTCTACAATAATAGTTGGAGATTTCAATACACCACTCTCAGCATTGGATAGAACATCTGGTCAGAGGATGATATGATATGATAAATAAACTAGACCTAATAGACACTTATAGAGCATTACACACCAAAACAGCAGGATATACATTCTTTCCAAGTGCTCATGGATCCTTCTCCAGGATAGACCATAGGTTGGGTCACAAGACAGATCTCAATAAATGTAAAAAGATTGAAATTATACAAAACACTTTCTCTGATCATAATGGAATGGATATGGAAATCAATAATGGATGGAAAAAGGGAAAATATATGGAGATTTAACCAAACTCTTAAATAATAAGTGTGTCAAAGAAGAAATTGCAAGAGAAATCAGCAAATATCCTGAAATGAATGAAAATGAGAACAAAGCATACCTAAATCTATGGGATACAGCAAAGGCAGTGCTGAGAGGAAAATTTATAGTTCTTCATGCTTACATTAAAAAAGAAGAAAGAGCTAAAATCAAAGACCTATTGCACATCTGGAGGAACTAGAAAAAGAACAGCAAAATAATCCCAAACCAAGCAGAAGGAAAGAAATAATAAAGATTAGAGCAGAAATAAATAAAATTGAGAACAAAAAACAATAGAGGGAAGCGGGTGTGGCTCAGTGGATAGAGCCTCCGTTTACCATATGGGAGGCCCGGGTTCGCGTCCCGGGGCCTCCTTGTGAGGGCACGCCGGCCTGAGCGGTGCGGTGGGCTGATGCAGCAACCTCACAGCAGGAAGCGGGTGTGGCTCAATGGATAGGGCACCCGTTTACCATATGAGAGGCCCCGGGTTCGCTTCCCGGCGCCTC
>JAQZBX010078769.1:0-14072 GCA_029593785.1 Cabassous unicinctus
ATCAGTCAAACATGAAGATACATAAAGTTCAAATCCAGAGGACAAATCACGACCTAAGAAAATTAATGGGCATAATACCTTACAGTGAGTCAATCTCCAGCAGAAACTTGAATTGTGATTCATTTTTTAAAATTGGTCAGAGCATTTCTGAAACATGACTAATAAATATTATCTATGGCTCAATTGTGTTTACAATTCCTAACATTCCCATGATTTTAAAAACAAATCTGTTTTATTGAAACATATTAAACCAATAAATATATATACAATGCATTCATTCCCCGGTCCATGGTATGCTCACAGTGGTGTGCATTCATCTCTTCAATCATTATTAAACTTTTTCAATAGCATTATAATAATTATAATAAATAAAGAAAAAACAGAGAAATGAAGAAGAAATTATTCACCTCTCAATCCTTTTCTTGACTTTGACATTCAAATGTGTTTTCCTGGCTGTGCTTGAACAATTTTATTATATCTATCAGTTTTATTGATATGTGATCCAATACTACATCATGTGGACAAAGTGAATAGTAAATGGATTTTTTTAAAGCTGTTGAGAAGGGCTTTATTTTAAAATTATGAACTTAAATGGACATTAGATTGAAAGAAATGTTAATTTTGAAAGGAATTGTAGGTAAATGATAATTTAGAGGATATATTTTTCAATGATTCCTCAAATCTTTACTGAATGTTTAGAAGGCTCCAGATTTCTTTCAAGGAAACCATTACTGATTTTCTGGATAAAATTGAGCTGTTCTCGAGTGCAGAGGTATTGTGATGCAGTTATCCATATATAAATACCTACTCTTATGACATATTGAAATTTTTTAGAAAGTACTGGAAATAAAATCAATGTCATTCTTACAAAGAAGCAGAATCCAAATATAGTCAAATGAAAACCCAGGAATACAGAGAACAAATAGCTCCCAGTCTACGTATTTCTCCTATGGGTTATGAAGGACTTTGCCCAAACCTAGAAGAGAAAAAGGGAATTTTAGTGTCCTCAAGATGACAAAGAGTGACTCAAATGTTAACAAGATACCATGGGGGAGAGGAAGGGTTCATAAAATTCAAGAACCTAATCCATCAAGAAGATTGTATGGCCCTCCATTCTATGCATGCATGATTATAGCCTCCAACAATGAAGAAACACCAAAGGAAGACCAATTTAGATAAATAGGTAAATCCGAAGCCTCATGTTTGTCTCTCACCACGTTCTTTCTCTTAATATATATATTTAGTGATGCATATCAGTCATACATGAACATACATAATCTTGACGTCAAGAGCAGAAACACAGCCTTAGAAAAGAAAGGGGAATAACACCTTACAATGCTTCCATACCAGCAGAATATTGAGTTGTGATTCATTTTCAAAAATTGGCTAGAGCATTTCTGTAACATGACTATTAAATATTGTCCATAACTCAACTTGGCTGTACAATGCCTGACATCCCCACGATTTTTAAAACAAATATATTTTTTGTAGATGTATTAAGCCAATATATTTTTTGTCCAATGTGTACATTCCCTAGTCTTTGGTAGATTCACAGTGGTGTCCATTCATCTCTTCCATCATTGTTAAACCTTTTCAGTAGCTGTGTAATAATTACAATAAATAAAGAAAAACCAGAAGAATAAGGAAGCAATTTTTCCCCTCTCAACCCATTTGTTGACAATGACATACATAGGTGTCCTTGTGGCTGTCTTCAAACAAATTTTTGGTTTATCTATCAGTTTAATTGTTATTTGTTCGCATACTACATCATGCGGACAAAATGAACGTTGAATGTTTTTTTAAATATCTGTTTCAAACGTCTTCATTTTAAAATTATGAAGTGAAACCCATATTAGATTGAAAGAAAATGTTAATTTTTAAAGGAAGTGCATGTAAATGATAATTCTGAAGAGCTCTTTTTCAATGATTATACAATTGTTTACTGAATTATTAGAAGGATCTTGATTTAATTTCAAGAAAATCATTCCTGATTTTCTGGATATCATTGGGCTCTTCTCTAGTGCAGAGTGATTGTGATGCAGCTATCCATATAAAAATACCTGCTCTTATGACATAGTGAATTTTTTATAAAGTATTAGATATAACACCAAACTCATTCTTACAAACAGAATCCTCATAAACAAAAATGAAAACCCAAGAACTCAGTGTATCAAAAGCTCCCAGCCTCCAAATTTGTCCTATGGCTTATGAAGGACCTTGTCAAGACCCAGAAGCGAAAAAAGAAATTGTAGGGTCCACAAGGTGACAAAGAATGACTCAAATATTTACAAGATATCATGAGGGAGAGGCATGGTTCATAAAAGTCAAGGACCTAATCCATCAAGCAGAGTGTACTGACCTCCATTCTATGCACACGTGATTATAGCCTCCAGCAATGAAGTCATACAAAAGGAATACCGCTTTAGAGAAATAGGTAATTCCATAGCTCAATATTTGTCTCTCACCACCGTCTTTCTCTTAATATACATTTTTAGTGATGCATGACAATCATGCATGAACATACATAATCATGAAGTCTAAAGCAGAAATCACACCCTTAAAAAATAAAGGGTCATAACCCCTTACTGAGGACCCATCTACAGTGGAAACTTGAATTTTTGATTCATTTTTAAAAATGGGCCTTATCATCTTTGAAACACTACTAATAACTATGATCCAAGTCTCTAATTGCGTGTACAATTCCTGACATCCCAATGATTTTTAAGACATATCTCTTTTATTGACATATATTAAACCATATATTTGGCCAATGTGTTCATTCCTTCATCCTTGGCATATTCACAGTCGTGTGTGCTCATCTATCTTTCATTATTATACCTTTTCATGGCTCTATAATAATTATAATAAATAAAGTAACACCAGAAGATTAAAGAAGAAATTATTCATAACTCAATCAATTTGTTGACACTGACATACTTGGGTGTTTTTCTCACTGTACTTGATGAACTTTTATTGTTTATCTATCAGTTTTATTGATAGGTGATCCTATACTACATGATGTGGACAAAGTGAAAAATTAATGGCTTTTAAAAAACAGTTGAAAGGTCTTTATTTTAAAAATATGAACCCAAGCGGATGTTAGATCAAAAGAAAAGGTTAATTTTAAAATTGAGTGTAGGTAATCTAAAAATTCTGAAGAAATCTTTTTCCATGATTTCACAATTGTTTACTGAATGATTAGAAGGTTTAGAATTTTATTTCAAGGAAACAATTACTGATTTTCTGGACATCATTGGACTGTTCAAGAGCGTAGAGAGTTTGTAATGCAGGTATCCATATATAAATACCTGCTCCTATACCATATTGTTATTTTTTATAAAGTAATGGAAATAAAATAAAACTCAATCATACAAAGAAACAAAATCTGCATATAGACTAATGAAAACCCAGGGTCTTAGAGTACAGGTAGCTCCCAGACTCCAAAATTCTTCTATGGCTTATGAAGGACAAAGTCAACACGAGAAGAGAAAAAGGGACTTGTAGTGTCCACAAGTTGACAAAGAGTGACTCAAATGTTTGCAAGATATCATGGGGGAGAGGAATGGTTCATAAAAGTCATGGACCTAATCCATCAAGCAGAATATACTGCCCTCCATTCTAAGCAAGCCTGATTACAGCCTCCAACAATGAAGAAATGCAAAAGGAACACAACTTTAGAGAAATAGGTATTTCCAAAGCTTCGTATTGTCTCTCACCACACTCTTTCTATTAATATATATTTTTACTGATGCATATCAGACATACATGAACATACATATACTTTAAATCTAGAGCAGAAATCACAAACTTAGAAAATAAAGGGCATAACCCCTTACAGTGTCCAATCTCCAGCAGAAATTTCAATTGTGATTCATTTTTTAATATTGGCCAGTGCTTCTTTGAATCACGACTAATAACTATAATCCATGGCTCCACTTGGGTGTACAATTCCTGATATCCCCCCAATTTAAAAAAAAATCTGTTTTATTGAGATATATTAAACGAATACATTTTTTGCCCAGTGTGTACATTCCCTGGTATTTGATATATTTTCAGTGGTGTGGATTCATCTCTTCAATCATTAATAAACCATTTCAAAGCTCCATAATAAGTATAATAAATAAAGGAAAGCAAGAAGAATAAAGAAAATTTTATTCACCTCTCAATGCATGTTTTGACACTGACATACATAAGTGTTTTCCTGGTGCCCTTGAACAACTTTTTTGTTTTTCTCTCAATTTTATTTATATGTGATCCCATACTTCAGCATGTGGACAATGTGAACAATGAATGGCATAATTTAAGCTGTAGAAAATTTATTTATTTTAAAATTATGAACTGAAAAGGATGTTAGGTTGAAAGAAAATGTAAATTTTAAAAGGGAGTTTAGGTAAATCGATAATTCTGTGGAGATCTTTTTCCATGATTTCACGATTGATTACTGAATGTTTAGACAGCTCAAGATTTTGTTTCAAGGAAAACATTCCTGATTTTCTTGACATCATTAGGCTGTTCTTGAGTGCAGAGAGATTGTGATGCACGTATCCATATATAAATACCTGCTTTTATGACATATTGTAATATTTTTGAAAGTATTAGAATTAAAATCAATCTCATTATTACAAGGAAACATAATCCATATATAAACTAATGAATACCCAAAAGCTCAGAGTACAAATAGCTCCCAGCCTCCAAATTTCTGCTATGATTTATGAAGGACATTCACAACTCCAAAAAGTGAAAAAGGGACTGGTAGTGTCCACAGGGTTAAAAAGAGCCACTGAAATTTTTACATGATATCATGGGGGATAGGAATTGATAAAAAAAACTCTAGGACCTAATCCATCAAGCAGAGTGTAATGGCCTCCATTCTATCCGCGTGTGATTAGAGCCTCAAAAAAGGAAGAAACCCAAAAGGAAGACCATTTTACAGAAATAGGTAAATACTAAGCTTCATATTTGCATCTCACCACCCTCTTTCTCTTAATATATATTTTCAGTGGTTGTCATTCTATCGTGAACATAGATAAATGTTAAGTCTAGAAAAGAAATCACAACTTTACGAAATAAAGGGGAATAGCAACTTACAGTGGTACCATCTGCAGCCAAAATTTGAACCATGATTCATTTTTAAAAATTGGCCAGAGCATCTTTGAAACATGTCTAATAACTATTATCCATGGCTCCACTTAGGTGTACAATTCCTCCTTTCCCCACGATTTTTAAAAGAAATCTGTTTCATTGAGACATTTTAAACCAGTATATTTATTTTCCAATGGGCACATTCCCTCATCTTTGGTATATTCACAGTGGTGTACATTCATCTCTTCAATCATTATTAAACAATTTCAATAGCTTTATAATACTTAAAATAAATAAAAACAAAAAAATGAAGAAGAAATTATTCACCTCACAATTCTTTTGTTTACACTGACATACATAGGTGTTTTTCTAACTGTCCTTGAACAACTTTTAGGATTACATATCAATTTTATAGATATGTGATTCCATGCTACATCATGTGAAAAAATCTAACAATGAATGGCTTTTTTAAAGCTCTTGAAAAGGTTTTTATTTTAAATTTATGAGCTGAAATGGATATTAGAATGAAATAAAATGTTAATTTTAAAAGGGAGTGCAGATATATCAATAATTCTGAGGAAAAATTTCCCATGAATTCACATTTACTGAATGTTTAGAAGGCTCTGGATTTTATTTCAAGGCAACCATTCCTGATTTTCTGAACATAATTTGGCTGTTCTTGAATGTAGAGAGATTGTGATGCAGGTATGCATATATAAATACCTGCTCTTTTGACATATTGAAAGTTTTTAGAAACTATTGGAAATGAAATCAAACCCATGGTATAAAGAAAGAGAATCCACATATACACAAATGAAAACCCAGGAACTCAGAGTACAAATAACTCCCATACTCGAAATTTCTCCTATAATTTATTAAGGACCTTGCCAACACCCAGAAATGAAAAAGGGACTTGTAGGGTCCACAAGGTGACAAAGAGTGATTCAAATGTTTACAAGATATTATTGGGGATAGGAATGGTTCATCAAAGTCAAGGACCTAACCATCAAGCAGAGTGAACCGCCCTCCATTCTATGTGTGCATGATTATAGCTTCCATTAATGATGAAAAAGAAAAGGAATACCACTTTAGAAAATAGGTAATTCCAAAGCTTTGTATTTATCTCACACCACCTTCTTTCTCTTAATATATATTTTAGTGATGCATATCAATCTTACTGGAACTTACAAAATCAGGAAGTCTAGAGCAGAAATCACAGCCTTAGAAAATAAAGGGCTATAACACCTTACATTGGTCCCATCTCGAGCAGAAACTTGAATTGTGATTCATTTTCAAGAATTGGACAGAGCATTTCTGACACCCTACTAATAAATATTATCCATTGTTCCACTTGGGTGAACAATTCCTTACAGCCCCAGGATTTTTAAAACAAATCTCTTTATTGAGATATATTAAACCAATATCTTTTTTCTCCAATGTGTACATTCCCTGGTCCTTGTGTATATTCACCATGGTGTACATTCATCTCTTCAATCATTATTAAAATATTTCAAAAGCTCTATAATAATTATAATAAATAAAGTAATACCAGAAGAATAAATAAGAAATTATTCAGTTCTCAATCCATTTGTTGACACTGACATTCATGGGTGTTTTTCTGACTCCTTGAACAAATTATTCCTTACTTATCAGTTTTATTGATATGTGATCCCATACTACATCATGTGGACAATGTTAAGAATGAATGGCTTTTTTAAAGCTGTTGAAAAGGTTTTAAATTAAAATTATGAACTAAATGGATATTAGATTGAAAGAAAATGTCAATTTTAAAAGGAAGTGTAGGTAAATCAATAATTCTGAGGAAACCTTTTTTCATGATTTCACGATTGTTTACTGAATCTTTAGAAGACTCCAGATTTTCTTTCAAGGAAACCTTTCCTGTTTTTCTGGACATCATTGGGCTGTTCACAAGTGCAGAGAGATTGTGATGCACTTATCCATATATAAATACCTGCTCTTATGACATATTGTAATTTTTTAGAAAGTATTGGAAATAAAATCAAACACATTCTTACAAAAAAAAAGAATCCACACAAACACAAGATAAAACCCAGGAACTCAGAGAACAACTCACAGCCATCAAATTTCTCCTATGGCTTATGAAGGACCTTTCCAACAACAGGAAGAGAAAAAGGAACTGGTAGGGTGCTCAAGGTGACAAAGAGTGAACCATTGGTTTACAAGATATCTTAGGGGATTGGAATGTGTCATAAAAGTCAACTACCTAATCCATGAAGGAGAGTGTACAGCCCTCCATTATATGCATGCATGATTATAGCGTCCAACAATGAAGAAACACAAAAGGAAGACCATTTTAGAGAAATAGGCAATTTCAAAAGTTCATATTTGTGTATTTCCCCACTCTATCCCTTAATATATATCTTTAGTGATGCATATCAGCCATACTTAAACATAAATAACCTTGAAGTCTAGATCAGAAAAGATGACCTTAAAAAATCAAGGGGAATAACACCTTACTGTGGTCACAGACACAAATTTCCAGCAGAAACTTGAATTGTGATTCATTTTAAAAATTGTCCAGAGCATTTCAGAAACACAACTAATAACTATTATCCATGGCTCATCTTGGGTGTACAATTCCTGATATCGGCATGGTTGTAAAACAAAATTTTTGACATATATTAAACCAATATCTTTTTTACCCAATGTGTACATTCCCTGGTCCATGGTATATTCAAAATTGTGTGCATTCATCTCTTCAATGATTATTAAACCATTTCAATAGCTCTATAATATTTCTAATGAATAAAGAAAAACCAGAAGAGTAGAGAAGAAATTATTCACCTCTCAATACATTTGTTGACACTGCCATAAATAGGTGTTGTTCTGGCTGTTTTTGAACAACTTTTTTGTTTATCTATCAGGTTTATTGATATGTAAACTCATACTACATCATGTGGACAATGTGAACAATAAAAGGCATTTTTAAAGCTGTTGAAAAGGTCTTTATTTTAAAACTTTGAACTGAATAAGATATTAGATAAAAGTAAACATTAATTTTAAAAAGTAGTGAAGGTAAATCGATAATTCAGAGATCTTTACCATGATTTCACATTGTTTACTGAATGTTTAGAAGACTCAGGGTTTTCTTTCAAGGAAACCATTCCTGATTTTCTGGATATCATTGGGCAGTTCTCAAGTGCAGAGAGATTGTGGTGCAGGTATCCATATATAAATACCTGCTCTTATGAAATATTGTAATTTTTTAGAAAGTATTGGAAATAAAATCACAATCATTCTTACAAAGAAAGGGAATCCACACCTACACAAATGAAAACCCAGGAACTCAGAGAACAAACATGTCCCAGCTTCCAAATTTCATGCATGGCTTATGAAGATATTGCTAACACCCAGAAAAGAAAAAGAGAATTGCAGTGTCCACAAGGTGACAAAGAGAAACTCAAATATTTACAAGATATCATGGGGAGAATAATGGTTCATAGAATTAAAAGACCTAATCCATCAATCAGAGTGCACAGCCCTCCATTCTATGCAAATATGGTTATAGCCACCAAAATGATGAAACACAAAGTGAAGACATCTTTAGAGAAATAGGAAATAGCAAAACTTCAAAGTTTCTCTCACAACACTCTTCCTCTTAATAAATATTTTTAGTGATGCCTATCAGTCATACATGAGCATAAATAACCTTGAAGTTTAGAGCAGAAATCACAACATTAGGAAACACAGGAGCATAACACCATACAGTGGTCCTGACTACAGCAGAAACTTGAATTGTGATTCATTTTTTAAATTGGCCACAGCATTTATGAACAACGACTAATAACTATTTTCCAGACCTCAACTTGGGTATACAATTCCTGACAATCACATGATTTTTAAAAGAAATCTGCTCTATTGAGTCGTATTAAACCAATATCTTTTTAATCAAATGTGTACATTCCTGGTCCTTGGTATATTTACAGTGGTGTGCATTCATCTTTTCAATCATTATTAAACCTTTTCTAAAGCTCTATAACAATTATAATAAATAAAGAAATAACAGTAAAATAAAGAAGAAATTATTCACTTCTCAATCCATTTTTTGACACTGGTATACATAGGTCTTTTTCTGGCTGTCCTTGAACAGCTTTTTATGTTTATCTATCAGTTTTATTGATATGTGATCCCATACTACATAATGTGGACAAAGTGAACAATGAATCTTTTTTAAAGCTGTTGAAAGTGTCTTTATTTTAAAGTTATGAACTGAAACGGATATTAGATTCAAAGAAAATGTTAATTTTAAAAGGGAGTGTAAGAAAATCGATAGTTCAGAGGAGATATTTTTCCATGATTTCACAATTGTTTACTGAATGTTTAGAAGGCTCTGGATTTTGTTTCAAGGAAACCATTCCTGAGTTTCTGGATATGATTGAGTTGTTCTCAAGTTCAGAGTGATTGTGATGCAGGTATCCTTGTATAAACACCTGCTCTAATGGCATATGGTAATTTTTTAGAATGTTTTGGAAATAAAATCAAACTCATTCTTACAAAGAAACAGAATCCACTTATACACAAATGAAAACACAGGAACTCAGGATACCAATAGCTCCCAGCCTCCAAATTTCTCCTATGGCATATGAAGGTCCTGGCCAACACCCAGAAGTTAAGGTCAGACATGTAGAGTACACAAGGTGACAAAAAGTGACTCAAAATGTTTACAAGATATCATGAGGGAGAAGAACAGTACAGAAAATTCAAGGACTAAATCCATCACGCAGAGTGTACCACCCTACATTCTATTCACGTGTGATTATAGCATCCAATAATGAATAAAGTCAAAAGGAAGACCACTTTAGAGAATTAGGTAATTCCAAAGTTTCATATTTGTCTCTCACCACCCTCTTTCTCTTAATATATATATATATTTTAGTGCTGCATATCGACCATACATTAACATACAAAATCTTTAACGCCAGAGCAGAAATCACGACCTTTGGAAATAAAGGAGCATAAGAGCTTACAATGGTCCAATCTCCAGCAAAAATTTGAATTGTGATTCATTTTCAAAAATTTGATAGAACATCTTTCAAACACGACTAATAATTTTTATCCATGGCTCCGCTTGGGTATACAATTCCTGACATCCCCATGATTTTTAAAACAAATTTGTCTTATTAAGTCATAATAAACCAATAACTTTTTAATCCAATTTAAACGTTCCCTGGTCCTGGGTATATTCACAGTTTAGTGCATTCATCCCTTCAATCATTATTGAACATTTTCAATAGCTCTACAATAATTTTAATAAATTTAAAAAAAAGTCAGAAGAATAAAGAAAAATTTATTCCCCTGTCAATCCATTCCTTGACACTTACTTGTTTTTATGGCTGTCCATGAACAACTTTTGTCTTTATCTGTTTATTGATATGTGATCCTATACTACATCATGTGGACAAAGTGAAAAATGAATTGCATTTTTAAAGCTTTTGAAAAGGTCTTTATTTAAAAATTGTGAACTGAATAGGAGATTATATTTAAAGAAAATGTTTATTTTAAAAGGGCGTGTAGGTAAGTCAATAATTCTGAGGAGGCCTTATACCATGATTTCATGATTCTTTATTGAACGTTTAGAAGGCTTTGGATTTTCTTTCAAATAAACCATTCCTGATTTTCTTGACATCATTGGGTTGTTCTCGAATGCAGAGAGATTGTAATGCAGGTATGCATATATAAATACCTGCTCTTATGGCATATTGTAATTTTTTAGAATATATTGCATGAAAAATCAAACTCATTCTTACAAAAAAACAGAATCCACATATACATAAATGTAAGCCAAGGAACTCAGAGTACAAATAGCTCCAAGCCTCCAAATTTCTCAAATTTCTCATGAAAGAACTTGCCAAAACCCAGAAGAGAAATAAGACCTTGTAGGTTCCACAAGGTGACAAAGAGTGACTCAAATATTTACAAGATATCATAGGGAAGAAGAATGGTTCATAAAAGTCAAACATCTAATTCATCAAGAAGAGTGTACTGCTATAACCCGAACAATGATGAAACAAAAAAGGAAAACCAATTAGAGAAATAGGTAATTCCAAACCTTCATATTTGTCTCTCACCACCATCTTTCTCTTAATATATATTTTTAGTGATGCTTCTCAGTCATACATGAACATACACAAATTGTAGTCTTGAGCAGAAATCACAAACTTAGAAAATAAAAGGGCATAACAACTTACAGTGGTCCCGTCTCCAGCAGAAACCTGAATTGTGATTCATTTTGAAAAATAGGCCAGAATATTTCTGAAACACAACTGATAATTATTATCCATGGCTCAATTTGTTTGTATAATTCCTTATATCCCGACTTTTTTTTAAAACAAATCTGTTTTATTGAGACATATTAAACCAATATCTTTTTTATCCAATGTGTGTATTCCCTGGTCCTTGGTATATTCATAGTGGTGCACATTCATCTCTTCAATCATTATAAAACTTTTTCAATAGCTCTATAATTATTATAATAAATAAAGAAAAACCAGAACAATCAAGAAGATTTTATTCACCTCTCAATACATTTGTTGACAAAGACATACGTAAGCATTTTTCTGGTTGTCCTGGAAAAAACTTTTTTTGTTTGTGTATCAGTTTTATTGATATTTGATCCCATACAACATCATGTGGAAAAAGTGAACAATGAATGGCTTTCTAAAGCTGTTGAAAAGGTCTTTATTTTAAAATTATGAACCGAAATGTATATTAGTTTGAAAGAAAATGTTAATTTTAAAAGGTAGTGTAGGTAATTCTATAATTCAGAGGGAATCTTTTTCCATAATTTCACAATTTTGTACTGAATATTTAGAAGGCTCCAGATTTTGTTTCAATGAAACCATTCCTAATTTTCTGGAAATGATTAGGCTGTTCCTGTGTGCAAAAAGTTTGTGATGCAGATATCCATATATAAATACCTGCTCTTATGATATATTGTAATTTTTTTGAATGTATTTTAAATAAAATCAAACTCATTCTTCTAAAGAAACACAATCCACATATAGATAAATGAAAACCCAGGAACTCATAGTAGAAATACCACCCAGCCTCCAGTTTCTACTTTGACTTATGAAGGACTTGCCAAGACCCAGTGGAGAAAAAGGGGTTGTACCGTCCACAAGGGGATAAAGAGTGATTTAAATGTTTACAAGATATCATGGGGGACAGGAATTGTTCATAAAAGTCAAGGACATAATACATCAAGCAGAGAGTACCACCCTCCTTTCTAGGTACGCATGATTATAACCTCCAATAATGAAGAAACACAAATGGAAGACCACTTTAGAGAAATAGGTAATTCCAAAGTTTTATATTTGTCTCTCACCACGCTCTTCCTCTTAATATATATTTTTAGTGATGTGTATCAGTCATACATGAACATACATAAACTTGAAGTCTAGAGGAGAAATCACAACATTGAAAATAAGGGGCATAACACCTTACAGTGGTCTCATTCATTTTTATAAAAGGTCAGAGCATTTCTAAAACACGACTATTTTTATTTGTATTTTTATTTTCAAGGTGTAGGATTTCTTTTTTATATGTAGGATATTAGACTCCTGTCAGATACGTTGTTGCCAAATATTTTTTTTACCATTGTGTAGGCTGTCTTTTTATTTTCTTAACATCCTTTGAGGTGCCGAAATTTTAAATTTTGTTGAGATCACATTTATCTTTTTTTTCTCTTGCTACTCGTGCTTTGATTGTGAAGTTCATGAAACCATTTCCTATTACAATGTCCTGTAGAGGCTTCCTTACATTATCTTCCAAGATCTTTAAGATTTTGGCTCCTATATCTAGATCTTTGATCCATCTTGAGTTGATTTTTGTGTGAGGTGTGACATGGTATTCTTCTGTCATTCTTTTGGATATGGATATCCAGTTCTTCAAACACCACTTGTTAAAGAGGCCATTCTCTCCCAACTGAGTGGGCTTGGTGGCCTTGTCGAATATCAGATGACTGTATATGCAAGGATCTATTTCAGAATTCTCAACTCAGATCCATTGTTCAGTAGATCTATCCTTGTGCCAATACCATGTGGTTTTGATAACTGTAACTTTGTAGTATGTTTTAAAGTAAGGTAGTGTGATACCTCCAACTTCATTTTTTTTTTCAATATGTCTTTGGCAGTTCTGCGCCTCTTACCACTCCAAATATATTTTGTGTTTCATTTTTCCAGTTCCTTAAAAAATACAGTGTTGATTTTTATTTTGATTGCATTAAATCTTTAGATTATTTATGGTAGGATAGATATCTTGATGATGTTTAGTCTTCCTATTCATGAAAAAGGAATATTCTTCCATTTATTTAACTTTTCTTTGATTTCCTTTAACTGTGTTGTCTAGTTTTCTGTATATAAGTCCTTTACATCTTTAGTTAAATTTATTCCTAGGTATTTAAATTTTTAGCTACTATTGTAAATGGTATTTTTTTCTTGATTTCCTCCACAGATCGCTTGTTATTTTTGTACAGAAATGCTACTGATTTTTGAGCATTGATCTTATAGCCTTCAACATTACTGAACTCCTTTATAACGTCTAGAAACTTTCTTGTAGATTTCTCAGGGCTTTCTATGTATAGGATCATATCGTCTGCAAATAATAAAATTTTTACTTCTTTTCCCATCTGGATGTCTTTTATAACATTTTCTTGCCTCAGTGATTGAGCAAGCACTTCTAAGACAATGTTAAGTAGGAGTGGTGATACTGGTCATCCTTGTCTAGTTCCTGATCTCAGAGGGAAGGATTTTCTGATTTCACCATTGAAGATGATGTTAGCTTTGGGTTTTTCATATATACCTTTATCATATACAGATAGTTTCCTTCTATTCTTATGTTGTGCAGTGTTTTTATCATGAAAGAGTGCTGTTTTTTGTCGAATACTTTTTCTGTGTCTATAGAGATGATCATGTGATTTTTTCTTTCAATCTGTTTATGTGGTGTATTAC
>JAQZBX010078770.1:0-14073 GCA_029593785.1 Cabassous unicinctus
CGCAGGTGAGGGGACCACCTGAGGCAGAGGAGTAAAGTGGCACACAGAGGACTGGTTAAACGCAGAGGAAGCGGATTTGAACGCAGGCGCCCCCCATGCTGCTCTGCTGCCCGCAGGCCTCAGGGCTGGTGAGGCCCTCTCGACCACGCCTGTCTGACCCCGCCAGGCACAATCAGCCACTGCCTCATCAGCGCTCCTCCGCCCTCTGTGCTCGGGGCTGGGGTTGCATGTGGCCCCTGTGGGGTCTGTGTGGCAACCTGCCTGTCCCCACCAGGCAGGGACTATTAACCTCGTCCTGAACTGAATGAAACCTGAGTCCTCAGGGGACAATTATGACGAGCACAGCATGGGACTCATTGGGTGTGGGTTCTGGCTTCAGCACTTACGTAGTGTGTGTGACCTGGGCAGGTTAACTGAGCTCCTCCATGCCTTGATTTCCACATCAGTGTAATGGGCATGATAATAGGGCTACTTAGGTAAATGCAGGTAAGCTCAGAGAGCGGAACAAGGCACGAAGGGAGCGCTCAGTACATGTTAGCTGTCACTGCAGTCGTTCAACGAGCAGCCACCCCCTTCAAGGCCTGGAGAGGGAGGAGGAGGGGTCCAGCGGGAACTCAGCCTCGACCCCTGCCTCTCTTCTGGGAGGAAGAGCCATACCTGCCCTTTCTGGGGAAGATGCCAGAGCATTTCCTGGGCTCCCTTGTCTGCCCAGACTTGGGCTCTGCTCCCACGCCTGAGGACCGGGGGTCTCCAGCGTCTGATTCCCCTTGGTGCAGTTGAACTTGGCGGGCTGGTCCACAGGAAGGTGGTCGCCATCCTGCATGAAGTCACCTTTCTTAGCAGGTCCCTAGACTCTCCGTCCTGGGGGCCAGTCACATCTGAGGTGTAACTGAGGGCTTTGGAAGCTTCGCGGGCAAGCCTGCTTGCGTTTCCCAGCCCTCTGATGTGCGGTATGCTTACAGCGAGCAAGGCTTTCTTCAGTGCCAAAAAGAACCGGGCTTATCCCAGGACAGCCTGTGGCCTCGTGGCCAGGCCTGGGCCAGATTGTGGGGCACGGTCAGAGCCATGTGCTCCTTCTCAGTGAGGCCCAGGCCTTGAGCCCCGAGAGCCATGGAGGGCACCCCCAGCTCCCGCTGCCATCCCCTTTGTGGCTTGTGCTCTTGGCAAATGATCGGTGGTGAGCACGAGCCCACAGGACGGCCACCTGCTGCCTCCAGCATTTGTCTGGGTTACCACCCCCTCGCAGGATTCAGGAATTGGGGAGACACAAACGAGTATTAATCTGCCCTAAGTGCAGCACTGAAGGTATGACAAATGTGCCGCACTAGAAAACACGCATTATTATGACCACGTTATTCCAGAATCAAGCACAGGACTCAGCATCAGTTTGTAAGTATTCCTGACACCTTCCGCGTCCCCTCCTGAGTTCCTCATTAACTAAGTTTTAGGATGAGGTCCTTACACATCTGATCTCATTCAGGCCCTCTAACATTCCTCTAAAATAGGCATATTATTCCCATTTTATAATGAGGAAACTGAGCCTCTGACAGATTTGATACCATGCTACACAAACAGCTCTGAGGGGCTGAGCTAGGATTTAGTGCAGAAGTGCATCTGCGTGTAACCTGGTGACCCTGGGCCACTGTGATCTCAGGGTCCTCCTCTGCTTGCCATTTTCCAGATTCCCCAGTGTTTTTCAAGCACCCCCAGTGGTTATAGCCTTTTGCTTTAGGCACTCTGTGACATTCCAAAGACGAATGGGGCCGACCAAGGTCGGACCCCAGGTCGCCGGGGCTTCGCTCTAAGTCCCTTCCCCCTTGTCTTTCAGATTCTGGGCATGGCCTTCTCCATGACCCTCTTCCAGCACATCCACCGGACAGGGAAAAAGTACGACGCATGAGAAGCTGGCCGGGAGCCCACGGCCCCACCCGGACGCTGTGCGTGGAGGAAGAGTTGAGCTTTGTGTTGCCTGCCCGCACACAGCAGACTGCTGACCCCGCACCCTTCCCCCGGCCCACCCTCCCCTGCCCACCCTGCCTCGCCTCAGACTCCTCTGGGGTGGAGGGCCTGGGAGGAACAGGCGCGCAGAGACGCTTGGGAGCCGCGGCGCCGGGATTCCTGCATCTGCATCTGTGTATTTGCCAATGAAGACGGGGTGGGTGGGGACGAGCGCGCCAAGGAGAAGCCCCTGGCACTGATGCGACTCTGCCCCCACCCTTCCTCACACTGACACTTTGTCCTCACATGGGGTGGGGACCTCCTTGTGGAGAGACTGCCCCGGTGGAGGCTACTGCCGTCCACGGTCAGCCCTGGGGGCGTGGGAGAGCTGGCGGGGGTGGGGCGGGGGTCCGACCGCCTCCAGCAGGGCCCCCGGAGCATCTTGCCCAGGCTTTTTATACCTTACAGTGTAACTTTTTTATTTTATTTTACTCTGATTATGATTATTCAGGAATATTAGCTCTCTGATAAGTTTAGGGTTAGCTTTCTGATTTATAACTTTGTACCGCATTGCTTTCTTTAATGGTTTGATTTTTTCCCTCCGAGGGTGGGGGATGGGTGGGGAGCAAGGACATCGGTCCAGTTCCAATCAGGACAAAGCACTGTGCAACACTCCAGAGGCTTTGGGATGAGCTGTGCCCGGCTTTGGCTGCAAGCTCACTGCAAGGGGCAGCATGTCTTGAAACAAGAGCCAAGGCCAGGGTGCAGGGGCCGCTGAGCCGGCTCCCTCCCACCCGGCATCCAGGGTTCTGTGCTGCACTGTGGCAAGGGAGCCTGAGATAGAGGAGCATGAAGCCAGCATGGGCGGGATCCTGCCCAAGAACAAAGGCATTTGGTCATCGAGAGGGAGAGGCCAGAGCGGTGGCTGGGAGGGGCCTGGGGAGCTCAGGGCTTTGCCAGGAACGCAGCGGCCATGACTGGTGTGGGTTCTTACCCTTTTCACTGATGGGCACTTTCCCCTTTGTCCTTCCCCCTGCCCTCTGCCAGCAAGGGAGGCTTCTTCCCCTTCCCCCCATGCGGGCCTTCCCGCAACAGGTTCTGCAAACCCCAGATACTTTCACAGACATTCCTGCTAGCAACTCTCAGACAAATACCTCTCTAGTTCAGATGCTGCTCACTTTTCTCATGTTGCTTCTGGAAGGGGAAGCAGTCCTTACCTTTTGCTGCTCAGACAGTGATAAGAGACCCATGACCACTAGGAACTGGAGGTAGAACCGGTCCCCAAATTGGCCCCGTCCAGATGCATTCGGCCTGCTGATCCCTGCTGGGAGGAGAGGATTAGGTCCACCCAGACCCCAGGATCCTCATCACCTTCCTCAGTCTCATCGGGGAAGTCAGGGGTGGGGTCTTCCTCCAAGGGGGTGGGTGGTGATCATGCCCTATGTGATTCCCAAGGAGAAATGATGGAAAACTTGAGAGCAAACTGGGTCTTGTTACAGTTGTCCCAAGAAGAAAGCCAGTTGTGGCACATGCGGACTGTGCATGTGAAATGTACAGGTAGGATGGGTGTGCAAGGCAGCAGATGGCCCCATGAGGACGGTGTAACATTTTGCAGTTAAACAAAACCCATGAGCTGAGCCTGACAATGCTGGCCGCTTCACTGGGTGTACCTGGTATGGGGTGGGTGCCTTCCTATACTGCTCGGCCCCTTACCGTGGTTTCCCACCCAGGCCAGCTCGCCTCCAGCCTCCAGCTGCCTCTTCTGTACCAAGGCCTGAGACTTGGCCACGCAGCCAACCAGTAATTCATCCATTCACCGCAAATAGCATAAAAATTGGGACCAGGAGTACAAAACTTTTGGTGCATTCAGGACTCAGGTTTTTTCAGGGAGATTAGTGGGGGAGTGAGAGTAGGGTGGTCTCAGAGTTGGGCCCCCTCCCTGAGGCAGCAGCAGCATGTGGACTGAAAGGCTGGGATGGCAGGGGCTCGGTGCAGAGCTAGGAGGGACAAGCACACGTTAGAACAAAACCGCCTTTCCCTGCCCACCTCTGGCCCCCCGCTTCCTCGTAAGGAGCTCTAGCTGCCTCCTTGGGAGCCCCAAACTGTAGCATGGGGAGCAGACCTGCCCCCGGGGGGAGACACTTAGCCAGCAAGTATTCAAGCCGCACAGTGGGACCTGGTGCGGGGTGGGGGTGGGGGTTGTTGCTGCCCTAGCAATGCAGTTTTTAATTTGCATTAAAATCAACAGCAAAAGCCTAGTATGTTTGAGGGTGGATGGCGCCCTGGCAATCCTAGGTTTCTGGAGCGCTTCAAGGGTGTTCTCTGGCCCTGGGTCCTTTGCCACGGCCCCTTCCTCCTCCATCCGTCTGTTCAGAGTCTTATCCACAGTTCCCAAACTGCCTTCGTGCCTCCCCCTTACACTTAGCTGTTTTAGCCATTTGGCTGTGTCTACATTGGGATGCAGTTTGTGGACAGGAGTGGGGGTCCTTGCAAGCCCCTGCCCGTCCCATGGGGTGGTCCCCGTATCACGCGGGAAGGCCCATCACTGACGCCTGGGGTTGGGGTCTCACTGGGGCAGGATTGGCTGAGTGTACCCCTCCCTCCCAGCCTCCTTTGCCAAAGTCCGAGTTTGTTCATTCAGGTCTGATGCAAGCAATTTGCAGACTGATCTCAGAGTCCCTTAGGTTTTTTTAGACAACCGCAAAGGGATGTCGAGGGTGGACTCAGCCTTTCTCTGGAGTCGTTTCAGGTGAGGTGAGAGTGGGGGCTGACAACTGCCCTCGGGGACGCTGGCCACGGGCGTCGAGGGCAAAGTGTCCACCTGCACCCCACTGCTCAGGGGCCCCCGCCCGGCTGGAGCACCATCGCCCCGCCCACCACCAGCATGGGCCTGCAGCTAGAGAGGTTGCCGAGCCCACCCCAGACCCTCTCACGATGTCCTGGCTCTGACTAGGAACAAGGTGGCCGTCCCTCCTTGCTTTGGTGGCCAGAGTAGTCCTGGTGGATGGATGTGACTGTCCCCTGCCCACCCGCTGGTGGAGGTGCTAACTCGCAGGGACGTGCATAGGATGGGCGCTGGGTGCCAGGGGCTTGGGTGCGGAGTCTGCCTGGCCCCCTTGTGTCTCCTCCAGTCCACCGCAGTGAAGCAGTAGCCCCCGCTGGGTGCGGGTCCCCCTGCCCTGAGTCCTCGGGGGGCCCCTCCCGCGGGGAGCATGGGAGAGCACGCGTGTTGGTTTCGAAATGCACTTTTCTGCTTGCAGTGCACTCTCTGTGCGTTTCCTTCATCCTGGTCCTGGCTTTATTCAACGCCATGTTTTTAGCATGTTTTTAAATAAAAACATACCGTGTCAAAAGCACAGGCAGGTTGTGTGTCAGCCGGGCGTTTTTGTTCATTCAGCCATGACTGTGAATCGTTCCGTAGAGAGGTGGGTGTCAGGGACCCAGAGGTGATTAGACACCCTCCCACCCTGTGTCAGACCCCCCCACACACACACCACAGCAAGGACTGTACCTTCCCTTCCCCAGCGACACAGGCTGGAGAGCTGCAGGGTTGGGGAGGGTCCCCGTCCTCCATCCCCACAGCCCCCTTGGCCAGGTGAACGGGCAGGACGCCTGGGGGTGTCTGCGCCCCACCCCTCACTACGCCAGTCAGGGCCGGCCCCTGTGGGGGCGGGGCGAGGGGTCACGGCGTCCTGGGGGCGGGGGGCAGGGGCTGTCAGCTTTAGGTCCCTCTGGTGATCCTGGGGCCCACCAGGGCCTCACGCTGAGACCGGCCCAGGCTGCTCCTCTAGGGTGGCTCTGAGACAGCCTCATAGAAGACATGGAAACAAACGTGGGTGTCCAGGTGGGGTGGGGCTGGGGGCTTAAAACCACAATGGCAGGAAGAACCGTTGTAGGAGGAGTCTCCCAGGTTCCTCAGTTCAGGGACTGCTTTATGGGTTTCCCTGGAACATCCCAGTTACTGTGACAAACTGCAGGTTCAAGCAGATCAGAACCTGTCCTGGCCAGGGTCGTTGCTGCTCACATGTGCAGGGCATGGAGGGTGAGGGTGCCCTGTGGGTCGACACATCTCTAGATCCCTCCAGGAGCGGAGCTCTTTCTCCCTCCCTCCTCCCCCAGGGAGTGGCGGGGGGGCACAGCATTGTCCCAAGGCATCATCCTTGAGAGCCAAGCCCCAGCCCACAGCTGCTCCGCCCCTTAGCCTCCAGCGACTTTGCCGAGCATTGAGGAGTCTGTGGTGACTCTCTGTCAGATGTCCAGCCAGACCGGGGTCCCCGAGGGACTTTTGGGGTCAGAGGGGTGGTGACCCTCCATTGCCTGTTGAGGACCAAGCCGTGGGAATTTGGGTGGAAGCCACTTCCTCTCTGCCCATTCTCCCTCACTCCTGCCCCTGGGTCTGTGGCCACATCTGCTAGGAAGCCTGCTGGGTTGGCGTACTGTCTGCGTCCAGAGAAGAGTGAAGTCTGGGCTCTCGGGGCCCTGGAACCTGGTGTCCACACTGCAGTCCAGTGAGCCAAGCCATGCAAGGCCGGCTGCCCTGGCAGGGCGGCTCAGGAGGCATTCACCTCAGGACAGGGCTGGGCATCTTCTTTCTGGAGGCTTCTAAGGAGGAGGTGAGAGCCTTCTGGGATGGGTGCTGGGCTCTTCAACCCATGGGAGGGGATGGTAGAGATGATGCCCCATTCCCGCACGACATGGTGGGAGAACTGCCTCAGCACCGCACTCAGAAAAGGGCCAGCATGAAAGGACCATCTGCAGGCAGAACCGACCTGGGCACCTGTCTTAGTTTGCCAGAGTTGCTATGACAAAAACCAAGCACTGTGTGGCTTCACAGGAATTTATCAAGCCTCTCTGGCTTCTTCTGACTTCAGGCTTCTGCAAACTGACTGGGTTTGAATTTCCTCTCCTTATAAGGCCCATCCTGATTCAACTTGGCCTCATCTAAACAGAATCTTCAAAGGTCCTACTCACAAACGGGCTCACGCCCACAGGAGCATGGGATTAAGGCTCACATATGTCTTTTGTGGGGGTCGTGATTCAGTCCTCAACATCACCCAGACCAGAAGTCTGCCAGCCTTCAAGACAGCCAACGCCGAGGCCTGCACAGACGACCGTCATTCACTCAGGAATGACCAGTTGAATGCCACCAGGGCCCAAGCACCTGGAGTGCCATGGCCAGCGACATTGACCTGACCCTGGGCTTGCAGAACCAACAATGCCGTGGGTCGGCAGAGAAGTAAACGAGACTGCAAGGCGGTGCTATGAGAGCGACGCGCACAGGGCCTGGGGGGTGGCGTGGGCGAGAGGCACGGACCCTAACCTGGGGAGGGGCCTTAGTTTCCTAGAGCTGCAGTGACCACAGACCAGGTGGCTTAAAACCACGGCAATTCACCGTCGCACAGTTCTGGAGGCTAGGAGTCCAAAATCGAGGTGCCGGCAAGGCCATGCTCCCTCCAGAGCTTCTAGAGAAGTCTTCCTTGCCTCTGCCGGCTTCTGGTAGTTCCTGGCAATCCTTGGCCTTCCTTAACTTGTGGATGCATCACTCCGCTCTCTGCCCCGCCTTCACATGGCATTCTCCTCTCCGTGTTTCTGTCTCTTATCCTTTTCCTGCAACAGCATCGGTCAGATTCGAGCCCATCCTAATCCAGTATGACCACATCTTTACTTGGTTCCACCTGCAAAGACCCTTTTTCTAAACCAGGTCCCATTCATAGGAGCTGGGGGTTAAGACTTTGACGTATTTTGGGGGGGGGCAATTGAACTCATAACAGGAGATGATGTTGACACTGAGACCTGAAGATTGAGAAGGAGTTAGCCTGTTAAGGCAGGGAAGGAGATGTGTCTCAGGCAGGGGAATAACATGTGCAAAGGCCCAGAACTGGGGAGCCGAGGACCCACGTGTAGGTCAAGGTCCTCTGTTGGAGAGGGCAGCGGCTGCCACCTCCGTCTCCTAAGCCGGGTTAAAGAGCTTGAACTTTATGCGAAGAGCAATAGGAAGCCCATTGACAGGTTTTGAGCCCAAGTGCAGTGGGACTGGATCTGGCCTATAGAGAGAGCGCCCCGGCAGGGACGTGGGGAGTGCCTGGGGGGGAGGATGAAGGCAGGGAGCAGCTGCTGTAATGATTGCAGTGAGAGATGATGGAGCCCACAGGAAAGTGGCCAGCGGTGGGACGGAGATTTGAGAGGCAGGCAGTAGAACTGACGAGTCTGGGTGATCAGTTAGATTTATTGGTGGGAGAAGGTGCATTCTTGCCACTTACCCAACATAACGTCCCTCACCTGGACAGGTGGATGACTAATTGTTTGCACCAAATGGATGGTTGAGTGGGTTTTCTGGGCTCAGCGCTCCTGTGCGGAGATGGACAGAGACCAGCGTGGAGTCATCGAATTGCTCCTTTTTATTCGTATTGAGCTTCACGGTTTGCAATGCTTTCATACACATCACCTAGCTTCTTCCTGAACAGAACTATGCTATTGGCTGTCACTGTGAGAGATGGAGCGTGCTGTGGGTTTGGGAGTTGGAGAGCCTGGGTTAAATCCCCACTGTGGACTCAGTATCTACGTGAGCCCTGGGCAGGCATTTGACTCGCCTGCAAAATGAGGATAATACCTATTTCACAGATTTGCTATGAGGGTTAAATGAAAGAACATATGTAAAGGCATCCAGCTTGTTCCTGGACCAGAGCAGGTGCTTGGCAAGAGATTGGTTGAATCTGGGTCCTCAGAAGCCCCCAAACTAAAGGCAGAACCCCAAGGAAGAGCACCCCCTGGCTGAAAGCTGGGGCCCAGGAGAGTGATCTGGGAAGGGGAGCTGGTGTACTGAGGGTGGCGTGGGCTGCCCGAGGAGGCACGTGGGCACGGCAGGCAGGCTCCTCCCTGCCTCTGTTCCGCACTGAGCCGACCCAGCAGCAGGGTTCGATAACCCACAGGAGCCAGAGGGAAGCCAGGTTCAATAAGTGTCATTTTGGACACAAAAATATCGGCATTGCAATGGTCCTTCTTAAAGCATTCTGCAAAGATCGGGAGGCTATTGATTTGGCAGTCTCGTTTTTGCTGAGTTTAATGACAGCTGTGGAGATGGACTATTGCGTCTCCTTAAACTAAGACAAAGAGTAACATTCCACTGGGTATGCTTAGGCCAGGCTCTCCTGACGGACGCCACCCACCTGGAACTCTCCCCTTCCTTAGTGGCCCTTGAGACTTCTCGAGAGCCGAGGGACAGAGCCAGCTGGGCACATCTGGGCCCTGAGAGAGTGAGAGGGGAACCGGCACAGCAGGGTCACATGGGGGTCTGTGGCTGGGCCTTGCAGTTAGAGCCCCAGCCTGGAGCTTTGTCTTCTGGGGGCTGCCAAGAGTCCCCCTGCTGTAATTCTAGGACATAGCCTATCCCAGCCTCCACAGCAGGACCCATCCGCCAACGGACAGACATGCGCCATCATTTAATGCCACCAGGAAGCTCCTTCCCCACCTCCCACCCCCACCCCAGCTCTTCCCCCACCAAATCCCTGGGATGCCCATATAGTCACAGTAGATTCCTTTTCTCTGTCAAGAGACGCCGGCTACTGAAGGGGCTCACTCTTCTATTCACTAGTCAGCAACTAAGGCGAGCAGGTTGAATCTCATCTCTGATTCCCAGCCTGGGGGTCTCTAAAGTAGAATTAGGGACTCATGGCGATTTTCAATATTTTTTAAAGAGTCTAATGGAAATCGTTCCTGTCCCCTTAGCCAGAGTGCACAGGCTAATGGGGACAGTAAACCTCTTGGCTCCGGCTGGATTTACTGTGTCCCCCAGGTAGTGACACTATTTGGATTCAAGCTTCGCTCATGTCACCGTTCACCCCAGGCTGAGCCGCAGGCTCCCACCTGCTCAAGGGATGGCCGGAGAGGGTTCAAGGGGCTTCCTGTGTATTTGTTTGCTTGTTTGTTTTCAATTGAGGTGAGATTCTGTGTATTTGTTTTTAAGAAGAAAACTCTCAGTGTTTGGCCTCTGGGCCCTCCCACCCCCACGGCAGCCTCTCTATTTTCAGTTGTAGGGGGCATGGGAACCAGGGTACCTGCTTCCACTCCGAGGAAGGAATGATGGCCGGGCCCTAACGTCCACGGGCACGCGAGCCATTAGTGCCTGCTGGGAAGCGGTGGCAGCTACAGGCCAGGCGGCAGCACTGGCACCGTGGGCTCTTGTCAGCGGCTGGAGCGGTGTAGACAGGGGTGACAAACCACTGGCAGTGCCGCCTGTTTGCAGCAGGCAGGGCCTGGAGTGGGCTTGTCCCTCGTGGCCCAGCACTGTGCACACATGCACACACTTACACACGAAGGCCGAGGCGTGCAGACGCCTGGGTCCCAGGCACCCAGGGCCGTGGATGTGCCCTAGACTGGTCCCATGTCCCTGTGGAGTCACCAGGGGATCTGAGGGCTGCCGCCCTGATGGGTCAGTGGCTAATCTTGATCGGGGGGCTCCAAGAGATGCAGGCTGTAGACTCCCCTGCAAGGTGGGTCCCTGCTGGGGACTTCCTTGGGGACAAGATCCCCTTGGGTTCACTTGGGTGAATGGCTGGCCCCCAGTGCTTCTGTCCTTCTGTCCAGCCCTTGAGCCCAGCTAACTCAAGTACACCCCTTTGACTCCACTCCACCTCAAGCAAGTTTTCTAAGTAGATCAGTGAATTGAATAGAAGGTATATTTTCTGTCATAAAAGACAAAGCACTTAGCTCTGCACTGGGCAACCTTGTACCCTCAGCTCTGCAGAATCAGCAAAGATTTAACTCCTTTTTTTGCATTGGGATGAAAAGGTGCCAAACTTGGGATTTGGGGGTGAGGGAGGAGAAACTATGTCACTCTGGAGTGAGGTGGTTTGGGGGTCCAGGAAGCAGCAGGAGTGTGTGTCTCAGCTTGAAATGCTCGCCAGGAGCCCACTGCCCAGTCGAGGGAGCCCCTTGCTCCTGACCCCTCACAAATTCTGCATCTGCTGCAGCCAAGCAGAGTGTTTCCCGCAGCAGGGAATAACACTCCACGGGGCATTATCAGGCTGGTTGTGCATCACAATAGGTGTGAAAATATTGACTGACCAAAAAAAGAAAGAAAGAAAGCAAGCAAGCTCTGAGAGGAACACAGTTCAAGCAAACTTATTTGAGCCGGGCTGTCACATAATGACAACCATGGGCAGGAGAGGCCAGTTCAAACAAATCAATTATGAGAGTTGGCAAAAGAAGGGTAAGCAGGACCCCGGTCAAGGTGGCCACTGGGCTTACTAACAGGGAAGGGTAACTTCAGCCACAATGACATCTGGCTTCAGCACGTTGCGCTGGGACGCAATCTAACTGATGACCCAGTGGCCTGGGATTTCCCTGCAGAGGAGAAAAAACAGGGACAGAAGGCAGTCCTAGGTGCAATTCCTTTATTATCATGCCCTCCAGCACAGGAAGCTGGGCTTCCACTGGCTTCAGTTAAGGAGAGGGGTGAGTTCACAACTAGAGCAATTTTTCTCTCTATAGGAGATTAAGGCAACTTCGTTGTTTCTCAAATACTCTTCTGAATCATGAGTTCCAGGGGCCCATCTGGCCTAACATTGGGCTGCCTGGAATTCTCAGTGGCACTAGAATGGGGGTGTCTCAGATGCATGAGCAGGAGGGGGTGGGCTGCCCCCATCCTTCTCTCTTGGGGAGGGGAAGTGGTCACAAGGCAGGGTCTGAGAGCTGGGCGTGAATCAGAAAAGGGGAGCAATGAGGATTTGGGTGGGGGGTCCCCCAAGGCACAGAGATTGTGTTGGGAAATCAGAGCATGGGAGTGTGATTTGTCCCCTTCCAGGGAGAGGACCCAGGCAGGTAGCCCCCAGCCAAGGCACAGTCCCCTGGCAGAGCAGAATGCTCAGGGCAGGTGCTGCGGGGACACCCAGCACCAGAGGCACTGTCCTGCCGCCTGAGAGCTGACGAGAGTGGCGAGGGTCCACGCTTTACCGTCCTCTCCCCATGAATCACCCGGGCGTGGTCCCATGCGACTGCAGGTGGAGGGCCAGCTAGACCTCCAGAGGGACCTTTGAACCCCGAAGGCTGGAAGCTACAAGGGAAGGTGGCAAAATGTCCTCCTTTGGGGTGTGGTCTAAAGCCGGGGTTCTCCAAGTGTAGTGCCAGGGCCAGCAGCAGCAGCAGCACCTGAGAACATGCTAGACCACCTCCAAGACTGACTGAAAACTGAAAACTGCGATTAGAAAGTAGCATCCTCGGCTGCTGTGAGCGCCACCCAGTGGTGATACAAAAGGCTAGCCTGGAAGCCGGCTTTCTTCTCGTCTAACGTCGTAGCCATTAAGCAGAGGAGGCTGTTAGGCTGCCAGCTCAAAACTCTGAAGATGGGGCCAGAGCAGCAGATAAGATCTAAGCTGGTTCTGGGCATGAGGGTTCTGGGAGCACAGACACTGGTCAGCCATCCCCCACCCCTCCTCGGTGCCTATGGCATGGGGGTGGGTGGCTGGGTGGGATTCTAGGCCACTGGCTCCCGGAGACGGAAACCCCACCGTGTCCATTCCAGAGTCCCAGCCCCAGCAGGTGCTCAGTGCAGGTGAGGGGAGTGCAGCCAGGGGCTTCCCCTGAGGGGGTGGTCAGCCGCCCCCAGCCAGGGCGCCCTCCTGCCCACCCGTGCCAGCTCTGTGTGGCTGGAACCCTTGAGTCTTCTCCGCCACCCCACGCCCCAGCAAGCCCTCCTTCCTGCTCCCTTGCCAGCCCCCACGCCCCAGACCATGGTTCCCGCATGGAGTGGGGTTCAGCAGCGGCTTGAAGGCCCGAGAGCTGAGGGTCGGCCCCGCTCTTCCTCTGGGCAGCGCCGGGGAGGGGCGCGTCAGCATCGGCACCGAGATGACACGCTGGGCTGTTACTGTGAGCTATGGCCCCTCGGGCTCCCGCTGGCCGTGGAGCCACTGCTCCAGGAGGCCCGGCTGTCAGCCTGAAATAAGCCATGCTTCTCTCTGACTGCAAATAAGCAGGGCAGCTGGCGCCGGGGCGGTGACGGATGGCCCAGTCCACCCTGGGAGGGGGTGCCGGGGCGCTGCCTTCGACAATGCCCCCTGGGGGACATTTTGTTCCTGAATGTCAGCCTGACAGCTTATTACACAGAGATGAAGAACTGTGGGGCACGGAGGAGTGGGAGGGGTTCCAGGCCAGCTCCCCTGGTCTCCTCTGGCTGCAGCTGGCAATGGCCATTACTACTGACTGCCCAGTGTTTAACTTCTCCAAGTCTGAGCCCCCCTCACCTGTAAAATGGGGAAAATAGCACCCTCTTATTGTGAGAGTTAGCATTCTACCTGAGCACACAGTAGGCCATCAGTGTCCAAAATGCTGTACCCGAGGGGCCCCTGGAGTTGGCACTAGACCACATGGGAGGGAGAGGGAGAAAGAGAATGGTCCCAGGCATGTGAGACAAGCCTCCCCCTCTCCAAACACAGGTCATCTGGGGGGTTTGGGGGCCGTGCCATTCTCTCAGGTTGTCTGCCCTGTGAGCCGAGGGGGCCGGAGGGCAGGTGGTGAGTTCAGGCTGGGGTCGTGCTGGCCAAGCTGTAGGGAAGCCCAGGCCCTGGGTGCTTGCCAGCTTCTTTTTGGGCCCTGGGGTGTGGGATCCTTTTGCCCACACAGGACTGTGCTTCCTTTCCCAGGGGGCTGATGACTGTGCTAGCCTCAGAGCAGGTCCTGGGGAGGAAGCCGACTGCTGCATCCTCACCGGCAGCTGTGTCCTCGGCTGCATGTTCTGGGCCTCAGTTTCCTCTAGTCCTGACTTATTGTCCACTTGCTCTGGGCTGTGTGGGGGCTGGGCGAGGTTTCCAGGTCAGGGATCACCCAAGCCGTGGGGCTGGCAGCAGATGAGCCAGGCTCTCCTGGGCTTTTCCCCAAGGACAAGGCTGTGCCAAAGATACCTGGACTGCTGGGGATTCTTATCTCGGGCCTCTCACCTTGTCTCCCATATCCCCGAGCCCAGCTGACCTGGGTGTCAGAGCAAAGGGACCGACCAGGGGCAGACATGTATATAGCCTCAGTATCCCTCTGCTCCCACCCGAGGTGCCGTGGCTCAAGCCCGGCTCCCCTTTCTCTTTTTCAGCCTCACTCTCTACCACTTGTCGGTCTGCTCTAGCCCTTCGGAGAGCCTGGGATTTGGGG
>JAQZBX010078771.1:0-14075 GCA_029593785.1 Cabassous unicinctus
GTAAACCTTGTGGGTTGTTAATTAATGATAATTTATTACAAATAAAATTGCAGTCATTTTGATGGCATTAAAACATTTACCTAAACAATTTAAACAATTCCTTAAAATAGGAAATACCCTATTGCCTTTCATCCACAAGAAAATATATTTTGCCATGTTTATAAAATTTATTCTCTCCATACTTAGGTAAAGCCTTTCACTTTCACACTGGGACCTCAGCAAAACACTGCCAGCTAGACTTAGGGGACCTTAGGAGACCTTATGACAGCTCTGAAGCTTATTTAAAATGCATATCCCCAGATTCCACCTTTCTGAGATTGTGACTGAGTAGGTCTTGGGTGAGTCTAAGAATCCACATTTGCAACAATCTCCCAGTATTGGTAGATTACTAGATTAATTAATTGGTAATTGATACCAATGGATTGTATAATTGAAATGTGATTCTGCTTCAGCTGGACAGGCTATGTACCTGGGTGTCCTCATATACAAAATGGGGTAAGAATAAAAATGCCACTGGGTTATTTTAAGAGTTGCAGTTAGAAGAGAGCCTGGCATATATCAATCGCTCAATTGATGCCTGCTTTTATCCTTACTAAGTGACCCTCTCAGTTACAAGGTGGCCCCAAAGGATGGAAATTAGGGAGAGTCCATTAATATAAAGGCTCTGCTAGTTATTTTTTCAATGTAGCAAAGAACATGGCAATCGTACACTGACTGTGTATAATATCTAGGTTGTGTCCACCGGCTTTCCTCCCATTTTAATGTGGTTTTGAGTTCTCAACTTTACATTAAATCACTGCTCAATGTAGAGGATACAACACCTTCATTATAAACTGTAGCTAAAAATATAAGAAAATGCAGCCTGTTGCTAGGGACTCGAATATAGTCCCAGAAGACTTTGTAGCATTTGAAAAATTCAGACCCGTATTTTTCTCCAACTATAATAGCTAACATTTAAATACAAGTGAGGATAACTATGTATGAAAGCAACAAGTTTTGCAATGAGTTTTTAAGTTTTAAATTGTTAAAACAGTATACACAAAAGTCAAATTTTAGAATTGCTTAAATTTAATACAGATTCTTAAATTAGAAAATTGTGTGGGTTTTAATTTTTTCTGTTCAAATTTATATTCCAGTTTATAAAATAATAGTGGGGACATTTTAAAATTTTGTCACAAGCATTTTATTTAAAACCCTCGTTGGTTTAAAAGTATCATATTAATTTATATTTTTATTAGTTCCACTATCAAATTCTTTTGTGCATTCTGGGAACAAATTTCTGATCCTATTCAAAAAGATTGCCATGAAATTCAGATACCTGGGAAGAAAAATAATACCTCTCAGTATTTCTTTAAAATAATTCCAAATTAATATTCATAGATTTTGAAAACCTAGGATTTGGTATCAAAATTAAAGGCAAATCACAGTGTTAGCATTTAGTTTTAAAAACTGAAGGCAAAGCACAATATTAGCATTTAGTTTATATGTTTTCTAAAAATAAGTTTTATTTCCAGAACTAAGGTTCTCAGCTTAACCTAATCACTCGTAAGTGAAGTTGCCTTGGCCCAGTCATGGAATTGTCCCATCTCTGTCTGTAAAATAGCATTGTCAATACCAACCTAATGAAAATGCTTCCTGTCACATTAAAGTGAGGTCACGATGATGAAAGCACTCTGAAGAAATGCAAGCTGTTGAAATCATTTTTATAACAACGCTGGCGTTTTCTTGGAACTTTGCAGTGAATTTGTTCAAACTGGGATCCAGGGGTGATGAAATGTTTGGAGGAGGCACATCATTTTATTAAAGAGATCCAACCATCTCTCTAAATCCATGGGACTAATAGGCAGGAGTAAAATTCTAAGACATCAATCAAATAATTTTTTTCATTAAAAAAAATTATTGAAGTATATCATACATACATGCACATATGTAAACAATAAGTGTATAGTAAAAATTGTGAACTTACAAAACAAACATGCATATCATCAAACAGGGCTCTCCTACATCACCCCACCACTACCACCTTGCATTGTTGTGAAATATTTGCTACAAACTATAAAAAAACATCATCAAAATATTACTACTAACTATAATCCATATCTTACATTTGGTGTATTTTTCACCCAGCCTACCCAATTATTAACACCCTGTGTGAGTTTTATACGTTTGTTATAGTAAAATAATTTTTAAGATGTTAACAAGTCAGTATACTTAAAAAATTAAAAAAACAAAACAAAATACCCAAAGTGAGGGGTGAAGGGAGTTACCTAAGCTTTGCTTTTGGGTCCTGGAAGAAGGGGCAAGAAAGGGCAGTTGTTTGGGCGTGCTGACGTGCTAACTGGGCTCCTGCTCTTCTCTTTGTGCTGCGTTGGCCTCAGGTCCCACTCCATCGGGTAAGCACCACCTGGCCCCGGGCAGACGGGGCTGCCTGCTGCCACCTGCTGCCGCCTTGCTGCTCCCAGGGGCCCCCTGCTTCTTACGCACGGTGCCCCAACACCTAAAGCAGACCCATCTACCTGAGAGTGACCGTGCCCAGGAAGGTGCAGCTGTTGGGGCACCTGCTACACTGAAACATATTTGTCTCATTTTGTATTTATTTCCTTGGCCGATTTCCATTGCTGAGCAATCTCTTAGGTGACTGGCTTGCTGACAGTTCAGTAAAGGTCCTTGTTTTATGCATCCTTAGGACTGAAAAAAGAAAAAAACGGAAGTGGAAATTGAAGTTGTGTACTTTTATACAATTTATAGAAACTAGAGTTGAGAACAGGAAAGTTATTTTCTCTAGATGGTTGTGTTTCTCTGAATTTATCACAATTGCTATAGGGGTGTTTAACCTTCAACTCTCTGTACCTTCTGAAATTGCAGGAGAGAAAGATTGCTGGAAAAGGACACACGCCATAAAGTGTGCAATTGTCAGTCCCAGGCCTCTGAATTAAGCCTTTTTTGGGGAATCTTATTACTTTTTTAAATTCCATTTTTCTAAGAAACTGTGTATCTCTTAAGAGCTGAATAGATTGGTAATACTGATAAATTAAGTCTATCTTGATGTAATTTCCGAGGAAATATTTTGCCTGTAGTATCTAAGTGGAATGTCAAGGGTAAGACCATAAGTACCCCCTGAATTTCCCTGCCCTTTTTTTCCTGCGTTCTAGTGAAGCGCTGCCAAAACTAATGACCTCAGTTGATATGGTTGGGGAAAGGTGATGAGTTTGTTTCCTGACCTGTTAGCTTCCTGGGAGAAGAGAAAGCAGGGACTGGGTTGAAGTGCCATGGGGAAAATGCTAGCTTCCAGGAACATGGAACTTTTGCTTCCCCATTTTGCTTCCTCCTTCCCTCCAGCCCTGATTTCTGAGTGGAAATCTCAAAGAAAATAACAGGCAATCAGAGGGACGGTGAGAAGGCAGAGGCTCTTAAGAATTCTCGGGAATATTTATATTTTTACCAGATATCCTTGAAAATTAAACCAGAATAGATGCTGGAGTCCCTGCTCTCGTGCTGGACTGTGTGAACTGTGTTTGTCTGGCATGCGCTTCCTTGAATGTCATATGCTAACTACCTCCTTCCCTCTGCCTGGCTCCCCTTCCAGGGTCTCCCCATCCTCGCTTGCTCTCCTCCTGAGTCGGGAGACCCTGGCCAGGCCCGGAGAGGATGGCCGTAGGCTACTGGACTGATATGGGGGAACCAGACACTCTGCTCAGATTGCATGGTTCAGGGGACCTACGAGGAGTGAAAGAATGTACCAACACTGACCAGCCACTCTTCCTTTTGACCCTTGGAAGTGACTGTCGTCCATCACTCCCAAGGAGGCCAAATACCATCCTTGTGGGGAAGGCAGGGAAGACTTCAGATATTTGACATAGCTGTTTTAGAACTGTGTTTTATAGCTGTTTTTCATGTACTTACACTGTGCTGTTTTCTTTTTTCTTCCTTCTTTTCCTCTTTAATCTGCTTTTGCCCTGAAGCTACTCCATTCGCCATTCCATAAGTATGCCTGCTATGAGGTAATGTGTGTAAATGATCTTTACAGAATATTAATGCAGAATGTGCATGAAGTTGTTTCTGTGCTGATATTTACTTTGTGTTTGTTTTCTTCCTTTAAATGAAAGGAAATTCCTGACGTGCCAGCTTACTCTCTTTTTCCCTTGGTCTTGAGCAGCAAAGGCTGATGATTCTGTAACGTGTAAGGGGCTCAGGCTTTTGACCAGACAGACCGGCTTAAATCCAGCCTCTGCTGTACAAACCAAGACAAGTTGCTTAACCTATCCCAGTCTCCAATGCCTTGTCTGTACAGAGGGTTGCAGTGAGGTATAAACAAAGTAGCCTGTGTAAAGCCCTGGGCACAGGGCAGGGAACATCCCGGGCACCCTTGGGAAAGATGAAATATGTTTCCTATTTCAGCAGAATTAAATACCAGCCTGAGAGAAAGTTTAAAGAGAAGGATAGAAGATGAAGGTGGCCACAGTTCTAGAAAGGATATCGTTAGTCTTTTTAAGGTAGATATTAAAGTGGGCAATAAAAATGTTCTTACAATGACTGGCCAGATGAAACCTTGTGCGAGAGAGACTGTTGTCCTTCAAGTCTGCATGGCTTACTGAGATGGTGAGATAAAATCAAACTCACAGTGATAGAGTACAGAAGAACGGGTGTGAGATTGGGAACCAGAAGAGCAGGTTGTAGCCCTGCTCTGCCAAGAATTAGCTTTGCAGACTTGGGAGAGTCACCTCAATGATATCAGTGTCCTCACAATTTTAAAAAGGGGCCAGAACCAGCTTACTGCTTGTCCAGTGCTCTCCAGAGCCCTAAAGCTGCCTTAGACTATCAGGGGCGTGGGGGTAGGGATGGGAGGAAGTCAAGCCTCTGGGATTCTGCTCCATGTTGGTGAGAACTGTGTTTCTTCTTCCTGCTTTATATTTTAGGGTGTGAATCTATTATAGAGGGGGTTCATATACTCTAACTAGCAGTGCTAAATGTTTAGAGTGGTATGTGCTATGATTAAATCTGATTAAACAGTTTTTCTTTTCCAGCAGGCACGGTAGTATAATCTAATTAGAGGAAGGTCTATTCTATTATGTCTAATGAACTCTCTTCTACACTGAGGTTCTTTGGTTAATTTGTTGACTTGGAAATTTAACCACAGTATTTTTGTTTCCCTAATTTGGTGATGAATGGAGGGTACAGATTCCAGATTGCTTAATTCATCTTTGAATGACTTGCTCCTCCTAGCATAGGGACCCACAGATTGAGTAGTACAACTCTGAGCAACTTGTCAAATTTTGAGTCTGAATGTCAAAAGAATGCTTGCAAAAAATTAACATGGTTTTCTTCTGTGAACTAGGAATCCATCTAGTGGCAGGTAGGTCAAATGCAGACCCCAAAAGATTGCCTGAAATTAACTTTTTAAAAAGAGGAGTTTACTCATCTAACATATATCCATGAGCCATGAGGCTTAACCATCTGCCCTCCGTGGTCCTGTGTAATGGGTGGATGATAGGTGAAGTGAGCAGCTTGACCAAATAAAACCTGCAATGGACATAAAAGACCAATAAGTATATAATTTTGAACCACTCAAGTGTAACTCTACTAATATTTCATCATGAAACAGAGACATTATGGAAGACAACTCACAGGAATTTGACTGATGTTTAAGTCATGTATCAGGAGTGATGCCAAGCTCCAGCCCTCTGAACTCACCCTTATTAATTCATGCAGCTCGAATGCAAGTGTACTTCTGATCCCATGGAGGTCACAGGCCCAGGGAACAACCCCTAACAGCCAAATTCACTCAAAAACATATTCTCCACGTTAGTTTCCTCTTCCTAGTATTAGACCCTGCTTCACCCCATACCATACAATGAAGCCCATATTTTTAGCCATTCTCCCTAATGAAGTTTTTCTAGGCCATTCTTCCTATTTTATTTTTTCTGCGCTCAAGAGAGAATAAGTGGTGTCTCAAATAGAGTAGCATTCTGTTGAATTAGTTGACAGGAAAATGATGGCAATCCTAGTTGCTGAAAGCTGACATGGATACAAGTTTGAAGATACACTTTCAGTTTTCTTCTTTCTATTGGACTTGGTGATACTTTTAATGATAATGGTATTATTAAATGGTAATGTCAGGGGGCCAAATCCAACAGAGGAAACCAAAAAGCACCAAATGAAGTACTTAATTCTTAAAACAACAAGATGGCATATAGATTAATTAACACCATGAATGAGTTGCAAATAAAATGCCAATAGGCTGTGAAGGTTCTGTCTGGTAAGAGAACAAATAAGTGTATCTATCCTTTTGTGGAGGGAAAATAAAAACATGTGCCAATAACACCATTTGTCACCAGGCATTAGACAAGTAATGGATATATTTCCATTTAAAATAATGAAAGCCTTAACTTTCAGGAACTCCACTTCATGGACGCTGACAAAATGATTACTTTGTAAGGCATTAGAAAAGAAAAAAAATCTGAACCTTTTTTTCCCCTTTGAGCTATTTTTCTGTCTTGTCTCACATTTACTGAAATAAGAATAACATTAAATCTCCAAGTGGGAAAATTCAAACATGATATTCCTCAGACAGACTTTCCATTGCTTACAAAAACACTGAGTTGGGAGAAGAAGTGTTATGCTAGAAACAGATTTCATTAATAATTGAAAAATTAAGCTATCTACAGCTCCTGCGATTCACTGGAAATTATTTACACCATGGAATTATTATAGTGGTATCATTGCCAAATGCTATGTTATCTATTCTGGAGTTAAGTATCTGACCACTTTACTTAGATAAATACATGCCAGGTTATGGTTTCTCGATGTAACCTAGCAGAAGCAAAATATATTTTAAAACATGGTTGGTACAAGTGGCAAACTGACAGCTAGCTTACACGTTTACAAATAAGAGCAGACAACCAACAGCACTGTTGCCAAGACAGCTAGGTCTCTGGAGCTGACCTCTCTTTTCTTGTTATTTTAGGAATTCTCCTACTTTCAAATCATTTGAGGAGAGGGTTGAGACAACTGTCACAAGCCTGAAGGTACAGATGAAGTGAATTAATTGTATGTGCTTGCGTCCATTGAATCAGGACAGCTCAGCCGTTGCGCAGTTAGTTCCAAAGGTGGTGTGCCAGGCAGGACGGCAAATGTACACAGAGTCAGTCCTTTTTCCTTGCATCCAAATCTATAAATAAAACCAGTATGGAATAGTGTTACTGCATCCTTACAGCGCGGTTCATATAACATATTCAGGGGTAACTGTTTGTTACAGTGAACTGGGGTTGATGTTTACCACTTAATCTCGTTGCTGGTTAGAATTCTTAATCTATCCCCCAAAAGATGATGCATGAGAAAAGGCTGTAGATGGGATAAAGGACATGTGAACTCTGAATTTAGAGTGTGAGTGAAACTTCATAACAGCCAAGAGCTCCTCTGGTTTGGACACGGACCAGCAAAAAGAAACTTGGAGTCATTCATGATACTGCCACTCAGTCCATGTCAGCTATTCACAGTTGTTTACTACATTCACATACCGAGCACAGGATGGTCATCATGGAGGGAGGATTAAGCTGGGTCTCAGAAAGTATCACTTCATATTAATGCTTTTGATTCCTGGGTAAAAACTGAAAAGATGCCTATCACACGATAGGTGCTGAAAAAATTCACTGAATTTATTGTTTGTACATAGATAAAATAAGCTAGACCATGAAGGAGAAAAGAATGAAAATAAAATCAGTCTAGTGTTAAACTGTAGAGAACTTTTTAGAGACAGGAAAAATGTTTGAAACTACTAAGATTATTTTTAGCAAACAAATACTTCCTAAACAATGGTTTAATTGCATCTTAATATCACTAGCATGGTTTTGTATGCCAGCTGTTTCTGTATTTTGGTATTACAGGGGAAACTGGGAATATGCTTGCTCTTGAACCAGCTCCCAAGCAGGTTTATGCACAGGCTGATGTTGAGTTCTATCACCGTAGAGCACTCACACGTGCTGTCTGATAAAAAGGGCTGAGGTTGTAAGTTATTCCTAACTCAAGGTCCCAGGTACTCTTACTGGTTTGGATCCAGAGTCTTTCCCATAGACTTCTACTTTATTAGACCTGGGATAAGTGTTTAAGGCCTAAGAATGAAGTTATTACTCAGCGTTGACCGTGCCTCCATTGTTGATTGTTCACCAGCAGTTTCTAGCTGTGCAGTTTCATTACTCCGCTTGTCAAAATCATCATTTACTGAGTTTACAGGGACCTGTAGGAGCCATTAAATTGCCCCATTTTGAAAGGGAGAGACATCAGGGGTCATGGACCTTCCTCTTAGTATCAAAACAAAAGGTTCAAAAATCCTAGGGATCAGTTTCTCCACATTTGGTTTTCAGCCTTAGACAATCCAAGAAGGATGGATCCTGTTGCTTGTGAGACAAGTTCTGACATAGGAAAAGTACTTTTTAGATTTTCTTTAGATGAAAGGGATATGAAGATGCAAAAGAAGAATAAAGAACAACCTACTTTCCTTTGCTTTGAGGAGATTCTGGTAAGCTCACAGCTCACATATGATTTAAGTGTTTGATTCACACCCTAAGTCTCACATTTCTCACCGACTGGGATGGAAGGTATAGAGCCTGCCTCCTCCTCCTGACACACACACGACTAACTCAGCCAAACCGATACTCGCCTATGTCAAGACCTCTTGAAAGTGGATTCTCTGCCTGCGTGACAGTCTATGGGTTTAACAAGACTCACATCCCACCCACCTCCTACACCGTGGCCAATGCCTACTTCCTCCTCTTCCTCTCTTCAGTAGAGAATAGCTGATAATTATACTTTGTATAAAACCTCCAGCTTCCTCAATAATTATGAATTTCTCATTCCTTTCTTTCCCCAGACTAAAGAATAGATATGTTTAACCCTTTTTTACATAACATAGTTTATTTCCTTCACATTTAGTTTCCTGTCCTAACTCTCCTCTACAATTTCTCCATCTTTCTTCAATTATTGTTCCTGAGGCTGCTTTCTGCCAAAGCATGACTCAGATTAGCAAGAATGAGTGAAGTTCCTTGCAAGTCTATACACCTCATTTCTAGTCACATTACTGCTATTAAGCAAGATTTTGACAGCAAATATGATCATGACCACTTAAAGTGAGTCATGTTCATATTTGTGTTATTAGAAATAAGATCCACTCTCTTGCCATCCTGTCACACAATCTGTCACACACCAGGTGGCATCTGTACCCAATAGTGTTCCTCCTTTATACCCAGTTCTGTAGCTAATTTGATTTTCTGTGAAACTCATTATAATCATATAAAATATAGTCCTTTCTGCCTAAATCCTTGCAATGCATTACTTCATGACATCTCAGTACGTGTCATGAGTATACTTTCTATTTCATTCAAATCAAACAGATTTCAAGAGCATCAGACCCAGAATCAATGCCCATGAACCCCATTTGGTACACTCTACAACGTTCCAGTGAAGCGTCAGCACCCGCATCCCTTTCACTCTGCACCCATGTCAAGCACGTCATAGTTCTTCGAGCACCTATGGCCTGCATCAACACCTTTTTTTAAAAAAAGTCAGCTATATTATACTTCTTGTTTCTTTATGTCCTCTCAGTCAGCTACTTTATTATGATAGAGGTTAGGAAGCCCTCCTCAGTAATTCAAATGAAATTGTATGCAAAGAACAATGATAATTTTTAGGACAAAGTGACAAAAAGTTCTTGGATGAAAGCCATGACGACCGGAAGGGCTGCGAGAGGTTTATTTCCATGTCTTTGTTTAAGCAGGTCCTCGCCTTAGTATCCCCGTGCACAGCCATCAAGCCCATGTGGTAAAGAAACCCTTTATTCCATTCTGCTCTTTGCCACGTTGCTTTGTTTCCTAGTGGTTGCCGCCTTCTTCATTTTAACTCCTGTGATTTGAGAAAATCAAGAAGTAGAAGAATGAGACAAAGCCGCAAAGAGAACTGCAGTCATTGGTGTTCACCTGATTCAATTCTGTGTGTGACTTTTACTGCAAAAGAGAATTTGAATTTAAAAAGAAAGAAAAGAGGAGCTTGGGGGCTGTTAGTAGATCACAAAGCAGCCCCCTCTTTGTCATGATCACACACACAGCTGAGAAGAAATCAGTGCCTTACACCAGGGAGCAGCAGCAAATGCCCAATCCAGCCTCCACCTACTTTTATGTGACCAGTGAGCTGAGAATGATTTTACATTTTTAATTACTTGAAAAAAATCAAAATATTATTTTGTGACATGAAATTTAGGTGACCTGAAATTCTCGTTTCGGTGTCCACGGGTAAAAGTTTTCTTGCTGCACAACCACGCACAACCACGCTCTTTCACTTAGGTATCGGCTGTGACTGCTTTCCGGCTACAAAGGGAGGGCCGCGCATTGGCGACACTGTGTGGCCCCCACGCCGAAAATATTTACTGTCTGGCCCGTTACAGAGTTTTCCAGCCCCTGCTGGAAACCACAGACCAGAGCGGGAAAACTGAAATTAGTAAATGAAAGGGCTGAGGCAGAGAGGGATTTTAGTGACACCTGGAGAAGTGTGTGTGTGTCATTTCGTAATGATGGCACTGCTTTTAGACCCTGGCCACGACGTTTTAAAGGGCAGGCAGGTGTTGTATTACTCACGTTTCTTGGAGCTCTCATTTCGGTGCTGGTGAGGCTAGGCAACAGCGACCTTCTTATCTCTTTACCTTCCTTTTCCAAAGTTTTTCCACATACGCTAATGGTTAAAGGAAGGCCAGTGACTATTAATAAGACTTGCATTTTGGACTACTAAATATTCTTTTGAAGAGCTCTTTCACAAGGAGTTTTCCAAATTAAACTTATTTTTAAGTTGTAAGTTGATTTCTTCCTGTTTCTATTTTGATTAACTGATAACAAGAACATGAAACGCATCAAAGCTTGAAGGGATATTTCTACCATAAAGGCACCAGTCTAGAAGGAAGTGAAATTCCAGTGCCTTAAGCCTGATGCAGCTCCTCTCAAGGCAGAGAGAAGTCCCCTTCGCTGAGCCACTACTGGCTGTTCAAAAGACAGGCCTCCGAAACCCACACTGCCCTGCCAAAGCCCAAGTGGAAAATCTGTATTTAAGTCACTTAGAGACATTTATTTATAATCTGTAAAATTGGGGGAATTAAACCTAAAACCCAGCTGCATGTGGTTTAAACAGGTGCTCTGGGTGAGTGGACAGACCTTGCAAGCCTATTGATCCGGTTATGCTCCTGAAGGGATTGATGATGACCCAAATGCAGAAAAGTTGCTAAAATCCTTGTAATTCTGCCCCAGAACCCAAGTAGGACTGACATTCTAGCACCCTATTAAAGGAAACCTACTTCTCCACATTCTTTTCATCTCAAGAAAAAAAAAGTATTTCGGAATTTGCACATAACCAAGCTATGGCATTCTTATAAAAACATGACAAAAATAATAACTAACCGACAGCGTTATTGCGTTTTTGCCGGTTTCAGACGAAAGTAGGCGGGACGAACCACGGCGGAGGCAGTTTTGAAGAGGTCCTCAACTCCACGGCCCACGCCAGCGCGCAGAGCTCGGCCGGGGGCGCCCGGCGCGAGGGGGCGCAGGAGCTGCAGTGCTAGGCCCCGCCGGCGGGGGGCAGCAGCCACTTCTCCCCGCCCTCCAGGCTCCAGCTCTGAAGACCAAAACCCCCTCGGAAGATCCGAGGTCTTGGTGTTGCTATTCAAATGGCCTCTCCACCGAGTTGAATAAAATACTTTCCGCAGTCAATTGTGTTTCTGATGGACCCACCTCTCGACCATCACACTTTGGTGTTCATAGATTGTTACTTACCTTTTAAAATGTCCTCACTTGAGCAGTTACACAAGTGGCCAGAACCCTCCTCTTTCCGTAAGTCAACGTGTATTTCCCAAACATGTACCAATCACTTGCTTTCATGCCCTACAGTGAAAGCATCTGTCCTTGAAGGCTGCGTGAACAAGCCTTTCAGTTGAGAGGGGCAGGATGGAGGAGGTCTTGCTAGCTGTCTCCAGCAGTGCAGAGACTTATTGCAGATTCTCCAAATCACTTGTGACTCCCTCACTTACGTACATTACATAAGGTAGATATTTAAGCAATTGAAACACTTGATTTTAGTGATTAGATTTTGAATTCTTAATTTAAGTCTTGGGGGCTAATGATGACCTTAAAGTTGTTAGCTATGAGTCTACAGAGATGCTATTTGAAATCAACTGCTATTACTAATTTGGTGAACTTGAGGGAAAAATATATACAACTCAGCTAACCTTGGCTGCTAAAAGAACCTCTGCTTCTAAAATCCTCTCCAATCTACACATAGTTAACTCAGGTGAGATATCTGAAAAAGGGACATCTGGAAAATGGGAGAAGCAGAGTTCTGCAACCCCTTCCAGCTTGCAAACTGTTCCTTGTATCAAAAGAGCATCATATAAATACCATCAGATTTCCTGGAGCAAGGATCTTAACTCCCACACTGTATCCTTCTCTTCTTCTAAACGGGAACATACGTTTATTAGGTAGCAGTGCTATATCCTTAAGATACACTTGAAAACGTATGCTGAATAGACCTACTAAATAAAAATCATAATTTAAAAACATCAACATATACTTTTTAAGGTTTAATTGTTCATTCTTTTGTATTATTAAATATAAGTGGATGGTTGTGCTATAGTGAAATAAAGCCAGTCTGAACAATTCTATTCAATTAATGGCACTAGACAATCTGTGCACCTAATTGAAAATCAAGCTGGTTCAGGGCCCATAATATCTGAGGCCTGGAATCTTAGCAGAGGGAATGGGACTGTGAACTTGAACGAGAATGGACAAATGTGGACAAAGCAGCCCTTCCAGGAGGAGTGGTAGCCATGTCCCTAATTTGTTGGTTGAAGTCACGGCCCCACATAGCAGGAAGCAAGCACTGCCCAGCTGGCTTGCACCATGCTGGTCTGCCCACTGACGCAGACAGGCACTCAACCTCTCTGTGCCCAATCTGCAGTTGCTGAGTGAGTTTGAAATGGTTGGCATTTATAAACTCATGGCCGCCTTCCATTTGGCTGCATTCAGCATGCTGCATCATATTAAAGCATAGGCATGGAACTGTAAACAAGTATCTTCATCCACTGTCCAATTTCTGCACACAAGACTCAGCTTCACAATCTAAAAACACTATTTAAACTGCATAGAAAAACAATCAGGAAAACTATCACATAGTATCTCAAAGCTTCAAATACATCTGAACTATTTTAAATCATTCTTCAAAGTTCTAATTTACTCTTTTGTAAAAACCATATTCTTACCACTTGTATAAAGGGTTTTTTTTTGTTGTTGTTGTTATTCACATAGTGATACTCATAATGGCCATGACATGAGTTGTCTTTTTTCATTCTGTCATTGGATGTGTGTGGATAAATCACACCAATCAGATGAAAATAATTGAATCAGTAGTTGGTAGGTGGGTATAGCACAGAGGTTTCATTTCCTCACTGTTTTCCCTCACTTTACCTGTGTAAGCTCATCCCAATTTGATCCCAATTTGATGTCCAGCTGAACACAGTTCACATGCAGCAGTTTAAATTGTTTCACAAGTGCTAAAAGGCATTTGTACACAATGGCCATAGCCCTTTACTAGTAAATCAAAATAATTTCAGATCCACACCATGTGTGTGAAATGATACCTCAACAAAAATGTATTCTAACAATAAAAAATTCCAGTAAATTCCAGTAAACTGGCTTTTTAAAAAGTAAACCATTCTGTAATTTAACCCTTCACTATTTAAATACTGTTGCCATGATGGAAAATATTCATGGTTACACTGCAACTTTATCTTACAACTGACACCTCATGAAGACTGACTATTGGTAGGCCATGCCAGCAAAGCAATCAGTGTCCTATTCTAAATTACACATTTTCTTATAAATCTGCTCTTGAACTATAAAAAACAGAACACATTGCATGCTCCATTATGGAACAGCTTGATATCCTGTGCCATCCTGTGGTGAACATGAGAGAACACTGGAGATCTAAGCTGTTCTGACACTGTTTATTGTTCCAAAATTACTCGTTGGCTTGAAATTTGTTGGACTTTA